>RJWJ010010784.1:0-46159 GCA_004363605.1 Indri indri | reverse complement strand
GCTGCTTCAATTTTGGTACTTGATATTGTCTGTTCAGGAATTCTATTTCTTCCTGATTAAACCTGGGGAGGCTGTGTGTTTCTAAGAATTTGTCCATTTCCTCTGTTTCAAGTTTATGTGCATAGAGATTTTTATAGTATTCATAGATGATATTTCATAGTTCCATGGTGTCAGTTGTAATTTCTCCTTTTTCATTCCTGATTGAGCCTATTAGTGTCCTTTCTTTTCTGCTTCTGGTTAATCTAGCAAGAGGTATGTCAATTTTGTTTATTTTTTCAAAGAACCAACTTTTTGTTTTATTAATCTTCTGTATAGTTGTTATTGATTTTATTTCATTCTGCTCTGATCTTGGTTATTTCTTTCCTTCTGCTGGGTTTGGAATTGGTTTGCTCATCCTTTTCCAGTTCTTTGAGATGCTTCATTAGACTGTTTATTTGTGATCTTCCTGTCTTTTGGATGTAGGCATTTATGGATATAAATTTTCCTCTCAGGACCGCTTTAGTTGTGTCCCACAGATTTTGATAACTTTGATAACTGTATAGCTTCTAAATTAATTCTTTATGATTTAGTTCAAAGAATCTTTTGATTTCCATCTTATTTTCCCCCTTAACCCAGCAGGATGCATGTTTTAATTTTTAGGGTGAGCAGTAAGAGAATGGAAATAGTCTGTATAGCTTCTAAATTAATAAAGAGAAAAATGAAATCCTAAAATATAATTAGTAAATCCAAAGGGAGAACAGAAAAGATAAAAAGCAGGAAAGTCAAATTGAAAGCACAAAATAAATAGATTTAAATTCAAATGTATTAGTAATTACATTATACGTAAATAGACTATATCTTTCAGCTAAAGTATAAAGATCGTCAGATTGGAAAAAATTTATGTACTGTTCATAAGAGACACATCTAAAACATAAAGATATAAAAAACTGAAATTAAGGGTTTGATAAAAGGCCCCAGGTATGGTGGCTCGTACCTGTAATCCTAGCACTTTGCGAGACCAAGGCGGGAGGATTGCTTGAGGCGAGGAGTTCAGGACCAGCCTGAGCAACAGAGCGAGACCCTGTCTCTACAAAAAATTAAAAAATTATCTGGGCGTGGTGGCACATAGTCCCAACTACTCCAAGGGCTGAGGCAGGAGGTTCTCTTGAGCCCAGGAGATTGAGGTTCCAGTGAGCTAGGATGACAACACTGCACTCCAGCCCATGCAAGACAGTGACACTGTCTCAAAAACAAAACAAACAAAAAAACCCAAAAGGAAGTTTGATAAAAAGATAACATAAATACAAACAAAAGAAAGCTAGGGCAGTTTTTTGATATAAGAGAAAATGGACTTTAAGTTGAAAAGAATTACTGAAGTAAAGAGGGTTAGCATTTTATAATGATATAAAAGGTTCCGTTTACCAGAATGGTATAAATGAACATTCTATGACCCAGGAGTCCCGTTCTTTGGTATGTACTGTAGAGAAACCCCTAAGGACACATGTACAAGAATGTTCAAAGCAGTTTTGTTTTTAATGAGCAAACACTGGAAACAGTGGAAATATGGATCAACCAGAGAATGGATTAACTGTTGCACAGTTATACAATGTAACACTGTACAGCAAAGAAAATGAATTATACCTGTGCACAGAAGCTTAGATGAATATTAGAGAAGTAACAGTGAGTCAAAGAAGAACCAAGAGAATGTATCCAGATGATCCCATTTAGATCAAATTTAAAAAGATGCACAACTAAGCCATATTTTTTAGGAATGCATCAAATGAGGCATAGAAAAGCAAGGAAGGACTCCGGACTAGCAGTGGGGAAAGTCGCCATATCACCTTTGACTCTCATTGAGAGGCAGTGGTGGCGGCTGAGGGTTGGGGGGGGACCCTGATGGAAGGAGGGTGGGGCCTGGTGGGGGAGGCTGGGCGGAGGGGAGACAGAGAGAGAGAGAAAGGAGGGCGAGAACCCGGATGCTGACTGCACTGCGCCTGAATTTTCCATCCTCTCGCTTGAGGCGGGGAGGAGGAAGAGTTGACCCAGTGGGGCGCAAGTAGAATCCGGGCTTCCTTGTCCTGCCGGCTGTGTACCAGCCCAGTAGACATTTGAAGCTGTCTGCCAAGCCGCTGTTGAAAATCGGCGTCAAAGCCTGTGTCTCTCAGTTTCCTTCAGACCCCATGATCTCCTGGAGTTTGAGTGGAATGATTCACTCGGTGTCACAGCTGTGCTTTACGTCTGTATGTCTCTATTTAGCAATTCTGAAACCAGGCCCTTCCCTTAAAAACAATAAAAACCTTGCATGGTGTTTTCAATTTTTATACATTTGTGCCCTGGTTTCATCTAACGCGTTAGAAGGTTGCTTTCATTTCCTTACGTGTATTGAGCGCCCGCCATGTGCACTGGTCAGGCCTCTGCCCTCGTAGACCTAAGCTGGTGAGAGAGAGACAGTAAACAAAACAGGCCCCCGGGGTGAATGTGAAACTGCACCCGGGGTAGCACTACAGAGAATTACGTGGTGTTAGGGGAACGTGAACTAGGAAATTTGCCTTCGTTAAGGAGGTAAAGGAAGGCTTTCTGGAGCATGTGAGGATCTAGGTGAGCGCCAAAGGGCTAGCAGGAGTTAACTAGGAAAGGACATTCCACGTGAGAAGAATAACATTTGGAAAGACTTGGGTCAGGAGGGAGCTTTTCCTGCACAAATATCTGGGGCTGGAGAGATGAGGGGCTGCCAAACCTTACAGGCTTCGTGAAGGAGTTTTGTTCTTGTCCTAAAAGCAATGGGATATCTTCGAAAGGGGACCAGATTTAAATTTCGCAATCATTACAGTTGATTAGAGGGGCTAATGCGGGGAGGCCAACCAGGAGGTTGCTACGGTAGTGCATTCACAGTGTGTTAAGAATGTATTGTGTTTTTTGTTTTTTTTTTTGAGACAGAGTCTCACTCTCTTGCCGAGGGCGAGTGCCGTGGCGTTAGCCTAGCTCACCGCAACCTCAAACTCCTGGGCTCAAGCAATCCTACTGTCTCAGCCTCCCGAGTAGCTGGGACTATAGGCATACACCACGATGCCCGGCTAATTTTTTCTATATATATTTTTAGCTGTCCAATTAATTTCTTTCTATTTTTGGTAGAGACGGGGTCTCGCTCTTGCTCAGGCTGGTCTCGAACTCCTGAGCTCAGAATGATCCGCCCGCCTCGGCCTCCCAGAGTGCTAGCATTACAGGCATGAGCCACCGCGCCCGGCCAAGAATGTATTGTTTGTATTAATATTTATCGATCCACTCTTTGAACAAATTTCCAGCAGTTTTTCAGTTTTAAAAGGAATAGTTTCAGACTCTCATTGAGGCATTCATTTATTTACCCTAAATTAGTACAGTTCATGTAACACACATTAATGTCTCTTTACATTTAAATCTACTACATGATAGATGAAATTTCCAGCTCTGATAAATTGGGAGTCCTTTGAGTAAAAAAAAAGAAAACAAAGAAGCAGGCAGGTAAAGAGTACAGGCCACGGTGTGTAGAATCCCTTAGATTCTTAAGAAGACACAAGACATTGATTTTGCATACCTAGAAAAAGTGAGGTTCCTCTGTTTTCCTACCACTAAGAATACTTGTACATAAACATCCTCTGGGAAGGGAATATTAATTGACTTATTAAGTGAGTATTCTTAAACTTCTCTGAGTGAACAACAGAAAAAACAATTTTTTTAAGTTGAGAAATAACGTCAACCATAAAGCTCTAAGAATTGAAACAAAGGTTAGCTCTGATTTCTGTGCAAGAGTACACCTGTTAGTGATCCAGACACAAAAAAGAATTCTGAAAGTGGGTCTCATTGATTTTTAAGTTAAGTCTAATGTGTTTTGGAGGCTATTAAAAAAGATATAAGTATGGTTTTTGCTCTCAACCTAGTTGAGAAGAGACGCTACTAACTGATTTAAATAGAGGAGTGTATGAGATTTTTAAAAATTCTACCTTTAATGATGTTCAGTAATCTTTTACCTAAGCCATTATATCCCTACTTTGCATCTTTTCTTTCTTTAGTTCCCAAGAATAAGATAACCTGTATCAGAGATCAAGCAGTATAGGTAATAGATTAATTAGTATTTTGATTATTTCAAAATATTTTATGAGCTTTTTTTTGCCCCTTGTAATGTATTTAATATTAATTGGTAGTCAAGGTAGATGCAGAAATTTTCCATCTGGAATATTTCTTTTTGAATTCATGTTGCTAAAATGATTTCCTTTGATACAGTGCTGATTTTTTACGATTGTTTCACATAGTTAATCATCTAGAACAGACTACAAAAATACATACTTTTCAATCTTTAAGAGTAACCTGAATTATATGCCAGATTCATGCTTTAATTTCCATTTGTAATCTGCCTTCAATAAAGAGTTAAGCTAGTGGGGAAAAAAAGAAAGAAAGAAAAGAAAACCAAGGAAGTTATTACCATAAAAGTCAGAGTAGGAGCCAGGAGATTTATGGGAAGGGATTCCTGGTGGAGGGGACTTCTGGGGTGCTGGCAGCATTCTGTTTCTTTGGGGTCGGAGTAGCATAGATATTGGGTTTTTGTTTAATATTTTATGGTCCTTAGATCCCTCTTTTCTGTGCTGTTTTATTTTCTAATTATGTTCTTTAATTTATAAAATTGTTAATAGAGTTTATTTGGTGGTGGGTTATGATCTACTTTTACTTTCCAGCTTTTTCCAGCTCTGATAAATTGGGAGTCCTTTGAGTAAAAAAAGAAAACAAAGAAGCAGGCAGGTAAAGAGTACAGGCCACGGTGTGTAGAATCCCTTAGATTCTTAAGAAGACACAAGACATTGGTTTTGCATACCTAGAAAAAGTGAGGTTCCTCTGTTTTCCTACCACTAAGAATACTTGTACATAAACATCCTCTGGGAAGGGAATATTAATTGACTTATTAAGTCAATTCTATTCTATTTTTAAAAATTTTGAGTAAATATTTGAAAAGATGAAATGAACATTCTCATTCCAAAAGGCAACGGTAAGATGTTTCTAAGAGAAAAACCAAAAGATTAACATATTAAATGTATAATGTGTTGAGAGTTAACATTATCCTATCTTCACTTAAATTTATCCAGGTTAACTTTGAGGAATTTAAGGAAGGTTTTGTGGCTGTGTTGTCATCAAATGCTGCTGTTGGCCCCTCGGAGGAAGACAGTAGTACTTTGGAAACAGGTAAGATGATTTCCTCCTGTCTACTTTAGTTTCTGTTCATTATTTATTTGTTACCTTTTGGAGTATAATATTCTAATGGAAGAATCTAGCAGTTTTGAAAACTAAATTCTAATTCCACTTTCTTTCACTACTAAGCTGTGTGGACTTGGACAAAACCCTTGGGTATTTTCTTCTTTCGTTTCTGTATTTGTAAGATAGCGTTATAACAACACGTGCTAGGCCTGCCGCGTGGGGTTGTTGATGAGATCAAGTGAACCAGTGGCTGTGGAAGATTCCAGACTTGCCAGCGCAGTGCGGATGTTAGGGGTGCCCTTCCGGGTCCCCGGGGGCTGCAAAGCAGGCTGGCCGGCCGCCAGGACAAGCTGGTTTGTCGCAGATAACGCTGTGATGCTGTTGCGTTGTGCTAATCGTAATCCTGTCATAGAAATGGGGATGGTGGGACAAGAGATAGCATTAATAAGTAAGTGGAAGTGGCGTCCTGGGGAAAGCCGCCTGGCCTGAGTTCCGGTCACGCGGTGCAGGGAGCATGGAGGAGGCCTTGCGCAGGGGCGCAGCCGGGATGGTGGCGGCAGCGCGCCTTGTTTACGGCCGCACATGACCTGCAGGACCCGGCGTCTGGACGGCCTGTGCGGTGCCGGGCGCCGCCATGTCTGTGCTGTCGACTAGCGTGCTGAAGAGGGCCGCTGCCCAGGGGACCCTGGTCAGGAGGGGCTGCCTGGGGTCGGGTAACGGGGTCCAGGGGCCGGGGCCAAGGAGGAGAAGGTGGAAAGGGACATGGGCTCACACAGAGCTCTTCTGTGCGCCGGGCATTGAGCTTCACGTGTGTTTTATGGAGATTCCATTTAGCCCTCATGGAAATCTGTGGCATTAATTATCATACCCGTATTCAGATGAGGAAACAGGTCCGAGGCGAGAAGACACTTCTCCGCTATCCCACAGTTAGTATGTGGTGGCCAGGATTTGAGTCCCGGTTTTGCAACTTGAAGCCCTGGGCCCCTGTGTGCGTGCCGCCGCCCCACCCTGCAGGGTTCTGGTGGTGGGCTGGGCCCTTCCCCACCTCCTCTCCCGCTGTGGAGACTCGGGCACATTAGGTAGAGCCCTGGAGTGGGAGGAGACGACCTGGGGTCAGAGCCAGCCAGTGGCTAACAGCCATTTGCATGACCTTGGGTGAGTTGCCAGTTGCTCTCACTTTCCTTATTTAAGATGTGAAGGGGGCCACTTGCACAGGAGCTTGGAATGTGATTGAGTTTAAACAAAGTGCCTTAAGAAGGTGACAGCCTGGCCCCACTGGTGTCATGTGTTTCCCTGTCCATGTTAGCGAAAACAGAAAATCCGTCCCCTAAACGTGACTTAAAACTGTCTCAATCTGTGGGGCACGTTTTCAGTTTTTCCAAAGAAACAGGAAGCTAGTTTAGGACCTCTGCTTTTTCTCACCAATTCGTTTGTTGTTTTTTCTTTTGTTTCCCATTAGCTTTGTTTCAAAGCTTTCCTCAACTCAATGGTTGTGTATGCTGCCTGAGACAAGTTCCCTCCTGGGGGGTGGGGTCCCTTATCCACCCTGAAGGGCTGTGTAGGTGCTGGCGGAAGAGTCGGAGCAAGCTGCGCCAGTGCCCCCCAGGACTGTGTTAGTTTCATTTCCCCAGCCCCTGGCCCTCTCTGGCCCCTGGCCTGGGCCCAGTCCCAGTGCCTTCCTCTCTCTCTCCTTGGGCCCCTTCCGTCTGCAGTGCTCCAGGGCTCTGCCCTCAGGGCCCCGCTGCCTGCTCTGCTCCGGTCTGGACCTACTTTCTTCCTGATTTCTGACCTGTTTGCTGGCTCTTCCCCCGCTTCCCATCTCAACTGGAAAAGTGTGCTTTCTGCGAGTTGCTCCGTGAGAGTTCCATGATGTGACCATGTGCCCTGGATTTTGAACAACAACCTTGCTCCCCTATCATTCTCTTCATTTTGTTAAAGGCCATTATTGAACACATAACTGAATGCATTTTAATGTGGAGCTTTGTTACGCTTTTCCTATAATTAATACATCAAGAGCTGTGCTGGGTTCTGGTTGGAAGGAGTGCTGTCCAGTGGGCCCTTGTGGGTGTTGGGCACTGTTCACTTTGCACCTTGTGTGCCCTCTGGGGTGTGGCTTGGGGACCTGGCTGTACTCGTGCTGAGCAGACGCTTGGCCCAGGTGACTCACGGTATCCCTCACCGAAGAGGAAGAGATTTCACAATTCTGTGGGACTGGGAAGCTGCCCCGTTTATTCTGCCCTCGCCCATTTCTGCACCACTCTTGTTTCTGTCCCAATGTGCCACATGAACAATCTCTTCTAGGGTAGCATTTCTCTTGGATGGAGGGAGGTGGGGACACTGCTGGGCTGCCTTTTGTGAGCATTGGGGAATATTATGAAAAAGTGTATTTTTCTGGGTGACTCAGCATCCTAAGGGAAGTGCTGCGTGGTCACTTGAGTGAGCACCCTTTCGGCAACTCGGTATTGAGAGTCTTTGTCCGTGTTGGTAGCTGCCCTTCTGAGTGCCGGCACGTTTTCTCTCGTGTTCTCCTATTTTCTGTCTGCTAACGTGGAAGCATTTTCCTCCTCGTCAACACTCCCCACGAACTCTGTCTCTTCTGGTGAGCATTTGGTGGGTCAGGCCCTCTTGATGCCTGTTGTCCAGGGTGATTTTCTTTTTTTTTTTTTGAGACAGAGTCTTGCTCGGTTGCCTGGGCTAGAGTGCCGTGGCGTCTGCCTAGCTCACAGCAGCCTCAAACTCCTGGACTCAAGTAATCCTTCTGCCTCAGCCTCCTGAGTAGCTGGGACTACAGGCATGCGCCACCATGCCCGGCTAATTTGTTCTATATATTTTTAGTTGTCCGGCTAATTTCTTTCTATTTTTAGTAGAGACAGGGTCTCACTCTTGCTCAGGCTAATCTTGAACTCATGACCTTGAGCGATCCACCCGCCTCAGCCTCCCAGAGTGTTAGGATTATAGGCATGAGCCACCACGCCCGGCCCAGGGTGATTGTTAATAGGGTCCACAGTGACTCCAAGAGTGTCCCAGTGGGGTGAGAAATTAAAAGGTTACCCTGAATATTGTCAGCTGCCTTAAATGTCCCACTGTCACCTCACGTTCAGCATGTCTTGAGTGGGACTCACTATCTTCTTCCCTGAACCTCGTCCCTCATCACCAGTTTCTATCTTTTTCCGTGTTGTAGTCAGCTGGGCTCGACCCAGCCTCCTCCTCTGCTTGTCCCAAGGCTGTGGACCGTCTGTGTGGGGTGCAGAGGAAAGAAAGAAGGCGGTGCTTGGTCCTGGGGAGCGTGACTTCTGCTGGGCTGAGGTCCAACACACCTGCAAGGAAACACACCTCAGTTTCCCTGGCTGGGCCTTACTTCCCTGGGGCCTTATCCCTTTCTCTCCAGCTGGCTGCATGCTGGTGCCTCCTCCCTCTGAGCCCCATGCCCTGTCGTGGCTGCTGCATATGCTGCCCTCTCCAGTCTCTCTCCTGTCTTGCCCACATGGCACACTCTATTAGGATTTGGCACAGGTCAGTGTTGGTTTCTTCTGTGCCTGAGAGGTCCCAGCTATCATGTGCAGATGTGGAGAAGCAAGGCGGGAAGAAGAAAGTGCAAGGAATTGTAAGTTGGGATTCTCATCGATTCTAAAACTAAAATCCACACCAGCGTCTGCCCCAGACTGTTAGACCTGCCGTGGGGTTTCCTGGCTGTGTCTGTGGCCATGCCTGCCCCCACTGCACCAGCCCTGTCAGGATGGGGTTTTAAGGTGAGTGGTCATGGGCCATGATCATCAGGTTTCTAGAGCTGTATCTTCTTGGATTATTGGAGGATATTTTTTCATTTGCATAAAAAGCTAGATTTTGTATTAGTCTTTGGTTACAGAAGCAAAAGCAAAATGTGCTTGAAAAAGTGTAAATAGCACATGGCGTTTATATAAGTTCCTGTCTCCCTGCCCTGGCTTTTTCAGTCTCCCAACCCAGGTAATAAGATAGCCCTTGTTAACTCTTTCTTGTGTTCTTCCAGACATTTCTGTGAGTATAACAGTGTGCATCCGGAGTTGCTGTGTGCTGAGTCTGCGCCTTCTTAGAGGGCATCCATCAGGCATGTATGAGCCCAGAAATGTTGTAAAAGACACCCCCACCAAATCTCTCATTTTCTTTTCAGCTGCCTCCCGTGCTGTCCCACCAAAATACATGAGGGGCTCTAAGTGGTATGGCCGTCGGAGCCAGCCCGAGCTGTGTGATGCTGCCATCAAAGCCAGATATGTACCAGAACAGCAAACCAAGGCCAACCTGAAAAGCCAGCTCCGGCGTTCTGCATCTCTGGAAAGTGTAGAGGTGGGCCGTGCCACGCCTGCCCACTGCAGGTTGCTCGGTATTGGGGAAATGGCATGTCCCTTCATCTCTGTTCATAACATGTGATCACAAGAGGACGTGGGGAGGATGATGGCACTCCGAGGCATCTTCAGTTGCCAGAAGCATAGGTCACATTGAGGAATTTCGTTTAAATTGTCTTGGGTCTGATTGTCTCACAGCAATCCTGGCCACAGGGCTCTCTGCTTCAGACTTAGGCAGTGGAGACTTTGTGCGTAAATCCTTTGTTCTCACCCTCCCTACTCACCACCACCACCTTCCCCATCGTTGCAAGAAGGTGATGTTTGTGGCTGCCTAGGAGTGAATTGTTACTGTGGTGAGGATAGAAAAGGGAGGATGCCATTTTGATGCAGCCTCCCTGTCGGGAATGTGGGTGCATCAAGCCACAGTTCCACCTGCCTCCAACACTTGGATGTACCAGAGCCCACACACACACAACCTGCCAGACGTGTCCCTGGGGCCTTGGGAGTTGTTGACCCTTGCCAGCCCCACCCCCAGCCATTCACTGCAGGTGCATGGGATTGAGGGATCCACCTAGGAGACAGGCTGCTAGAGCCTTTCAGTGCTTCATTTTGAGTAAGCCGTCTGTGGTGCAGGTCCACAGCTTGCAAGTTAATTGTGGACTCAGTAGACCTGTTTTCAAGGATTCCAGAAGGTTCCTGCTCTTTGCGAATTCAGCTTCTGACAGACGGGACGGAGCTTGGAGCTTATCTTTAATAAGATGACTCTGGGGCCCAAAATTGATTTGTTTATATTTTCAATATTTGTTGAGGCAAAGAGGAAAAACAAACATAACATTTAAATCTTAAGAGTCTCTCTTCTCAGGGGCATGTCACACCCGGGCAACACCAATAAATCTGGGACATTCCTTTTTTATTCTCTTTTTAAAACTTGGACCTCAGGGACAGAGGATTGAGTGAAACTACTCCTCATGGTGCTTCATCTTCTTTGTGCCATTCTGTTTCTTAAATCATCTTTGATTCCCGAAACCCGAACACAGGGAAAGCTGCCTTTAAGATTGTCAGTTGAGTTGAATGCATTAAAAAAATGGAGTTGAACATTTATCACCAACTCACAGATTCTGACTGCTTGGGGGAGTAGAGTCTTGATCACCAGGCATTCACTCCACACTCCGGCATGGAGACGCACGGCATCTGGGCAGATGAAGGCTCTGACTTCATGGTCAGCTGACTCCACTGCAACAAAAAGTTACTACTTAAGTCACTTGTTTCTCCATGGTCCTGTGTCTCCTCTCTTGGGTGCAAGCTTGCAAGACTGCTGAGGTAACACACTGCCGTCCTGGAGCCCCTGGAGGGACACAGAGACCTGCTCTTGCCTTGCGCCTGTTTGCTGAGCTGATGCGGATAATGAGGGAAGGGTGCAGATAGGCAGTGATCATCCTTAAGGAGGTTTCTCTCCTATTAGGACACACAAGTGTTCGATTGTGTTTTCGGTGTGGACTATGATGACTGGTTTGTGTGGAAGAGCCCGAGTGTAGAGCAGTTGTGTCGCTGTCTCCAGGTCCTGCCTTCTTCCTCTGAGAGGGTGTTGGTCCATGTGGTGTGTTGCAGGCTCTCAGCTGGGTCTACACCATGCGGAGCCTCAGCCCAGGGCTGCCAGCTGGCGAGTACGGTGGCCCCAAGGCGGTGGGGTGAGCTTTTCCTTTGAGGGGCTGACTTTGCATCCCCAATTATCCCCTCCCTCTTCCCAAAACATCCTGTTCTGTTTGTGCCTGGTGCTCCAGTACCTGTAACGTTCCCTAGGGCAGCAGTCCCCAACCTTTTTGGCACCAGGGACTGGTTTTGTGGAAGATAATTTTTCCACAGACAGGGCAGGGGGATGGTTTCAGGTTGATTCAAGCACACTACATTTATTGTGCAGTCAGACTTCTCTGCTAATGATAATCTGTGTTTGCAGCCGCTCCCCAGTGCTAGCATCACCACCTCAGCTCCACGTCAGATCATCATAGGGAGCACGTAACCTAGATCCCTCACGTGTACAGTTTATGGTAGGGTTAACACTCCCATCAGAATCTAATGCTGCTGCTGATCTGACAGGAGGCGGGGCTTATGCAGTTATGTGAGCAATGGAGAGTGGCTGTAAAGTCAGATGAAGCTTTGCTTACTCGCCTCCAGCTGTGCAGCTGGGTTCCTAACAGGCCATGGCCAGGACCAGTATGAGTCCGCAGCCCTGGGGGTTGGGCACTGCAGCCCTGAGGGATTCACATTATTCTCTTTTCACTTTTCTGCAGAGTCTCAAGTCAGATGAAGAAACTGAGAGTGCTAAAGAACCTCAGAATGAATTATTTGAAGCACAAGGTAAAGCCAGGCCTCATGTTTTGTGTTCTGTGCTTTTGACGAGAGCTTTGAAAGCTCAAGGAGCTGTTGCTAGGCACTACACAGCCGTGAGTATAATTTCCTGGGAAATGCATAATGTGCATAGTGTCCAGGCTGCACCCCTTCTCCTGGAGTGGTCAGAATGTCATCACAGCTGTGAGACAGTCACTCAGTTCTGAGCTTCCTCTGAATTCAGATCCCATGGCAGAGGCCACTGGCCAAGGGAGCAGTGTGCTTCTGTCTCATTTCATGGTCTGCAAGTGACCCCACATGGCAAGTGTGGCCCTGAGGTTTCAGGCTAGAGGGCCCTGCTCATCCTGATCACTCCCAGGGTAGCCCTGCACCTCCTTCCTGGCAGGCAGGGATGGATGCAGTCTCTTTCCTGCTTGATGGAGCAGCCTCAGCACCCACCAGGGTCCCAGTCTGTGCCCCAATAGAGTGTAAGACGTGGTCCTGGACTCAGAGCCGTATATGGCAGCTGGAAGGCCAGCAGCTGGTACACATAGGCAAATCACAGTGTACCGGCATCAGAACACTGTGCAGCGTGGAAAAGGGAGGGCCAACCATCTATGCTGTTGTGGCGTCCTCTACAAGATCCAGTGCTTTGGGAACAGAAGCCGCACGCACAGGTGTGAGTGGGACGTGAACTCCACCTTTCTAAGGCAACATGTGCATTACATGCTTCTGTGGGTACAGAAATAATTTTAGAGGCTAGGCAAAAAAACTCTTCACAGTAGATCTCTCTGGGGAGGGGAACAGAGGTTCTGAAGGGAGGAGGACTTCTTTTTCATTTTAATTATATTTGCCTGTGATGCAACTTTGATATTAAAAAACAAACTTGATATTAAAAACAAACAGCTATTAGGAATCCTGGAGTGTAACTGGGGAGACAAGACCAACACTTATGGTAAATAATGCCAAAATAGAAGACGGTGTATTAAATAGAATTAACTGCTGACTTATGTGATGCCTGCAAAAGTGAAAAAAGGAGTTCCGCAGTGAAGTACATGTGAGAGGATGTGTCACGGTGGGATATTGAGCACTGAGTAACTACTCTAGGTGATTCGCAGGGGTAGCCTGGCTAACCCTTGCAACAGGCTTGATGTGGTCGAGCATCTCTTCCCTCAGAGCAGCCCAAGGCTCAGGGGTGAGGGTCTTGCTGAGCTTGAGAACAGAGCCAGGGTTCATGCCAGGCCTTCATGACCACAGCCCATTTTTCATGACACTGCTGCAGAGCTGCTCTGAGGAGTGGGCTGGTGCTCCAGGAAGGCTGGGAGAAGGTGATGGACTTGGGATGGGAAATCATGTGAAGTGTCACTCATGCCTCTAAGCTAAGGGGGTTCAGACCAGGACTGCCTCAGAGTAGCCACAGGTGGCCTCGGTGTGGCTGGGCTTCCTCGAAGCTTGGTGGCTCAGAGTAGTCAGCCATCTCACCTGGCCGCTCTGGGCCCCAAGCACGTGTGGTCCTGAAAACAAGGCTGGGGTTGCCTCATTGAGTTCAGCCCAGCTTCAGAGTCATACAGTGTCCTTCCCACCATGTTCTGTTGGTTGAAACTGTCACATGGCTGCCAGGTTCAAGGAGAGGGAACCCAGACCTTACGGGAAGAGTATCAAAGAATTTCGAAGCCGTGTTCTTAAACTGTGCACAGAGACAGGCTGAAAGAAGAGGGAAGGCATTTGGAAGAGGGGAAGAGTTGGAACAGGTGGGTGTCATGTGCTTCTAGAAACAGAAAAACTGGAGGCATCAATAGACTTGTGGGGAGCAAACTGTGGGGTCCTTAACAACTAGATGTAGAAGGTGTAGGGGCCCACAGGAGGCTGTCCTGGTCTTCGAGGAAGGCAGTGATGAGAAGGACAAATGCTTTGGGGTGTTGGCTGCCAGTGACTGGGGAGGAGAGTCTGGAGCTGACTGAACAAGGACAGAGGCTTCTTCAGGCTGCTGGCAGCCTCCAGCTGCCTGGTTGGGTAAGGGGTGGGGAGGCGCTGTTGGGTATGTCCTGTTGGAGGAGGTGTGAGGTCCCACCAGGAAGACATCAGGCTGCTGGCTCCACTGTATCCCACTCATGAGACATGGTTAGATCTATGGCTCCTAGTCAGCACACTTCACCCTGGGCACCCCCAACCCGGGTGAGTGCCCTGCGATTTCCTTTGTCCTGGACTGGGCTATAGGCCGGGTGGGCCGCTGACCATGCAGGGCAGGAGGGAGTAGTGTTGGTCTGTATTACTCGGTCCTGTGAGCAGTTTCACTGCCTTTCTGGGCTTTTCCCTGTGAGCTGGTGGATGCCCATCTAAAGAGGTCTCCCACATGGTGGGTCACATGGGGCTGACGGAGCAGAAACCTGGCTCGGAGAGAGGGAAACCAGCATTGCCCTGGAATTTCTGCCAAAGTAAACAGTACCCCGTGGATTGTGTCCTTGAGTGCCAGGGATGTTTTTTCTTCAACTTTTGTTAGGGAAAATGATAGGGGAACTGATCTGAGCTTCCATCTGTGCTGCCTTGGACTTGAAGTCTAAATCTAGGGTAGCAAAAGGAAGCGCTCTCAGGAGGAGATTATTTACAGAGCAACTGCGGTGTTTTCTGCTTGGACAGTGGGTTTGGGTTCTTCCCAGTTGTGGGCGGAAGCCTTCCTACCAGGTCAGAACTGAAAGGAGTACACGCACACTCTTGTCAGGTGTCAGAGGATTTGCTTGCTCTCTTCTGCCAGCTCTGAGAAGGGAACTCCAGTGTCAGGGTTGCCTTCACATTTCTACTCAGACATGGTAGGCTGGGTGGGGTCTTAGAGGTGGCCTTTTCCTGACTGGCTCTTTCCTAGCGTTTTCCTCATCCCAGCCCACACGTCATTCGTGACCACACAGGTCCTGGCCTTCCTTACAGGATGATGGTTTTACTGTTACCGGGGGAGTTACCAAAGCAGTTGATGCCCATTGGGCTCATCTACCTGAAAGATCCAGGCCACTGACACAGAACTGCTTTGCTCTAAGTCTGCATTAGGAGAACACGGCCTCCTCCCTGCATTGGGCTGGGTGGTATGGACTGGGTGTGGAGGGGCGTGGTTGGCTGTACACAGAGCTCCCCGTAGGCACTGCCTCATGGACACCCAGTGTATGCCCTCGTTCACAAGTTGTTTCTTCCAGCTAAGCTTGAAGCACATCAGGAAGCCAACCAGCTAAAGAAGAAAGGTTATAAAAACTGGCCATCTGTCACCCAAACCTTTTGATGAGTCTCAGAAACACCTGTGCTCCATGTGTCTGGCATGTGGAGTACATAGTAACAGCTGCAAAGGATTTTTGCCAGAAAAATGTTTTAAAAACCAACAAAAAGTTAAACCTGAATGCAAATCAGTCTTTGAAGCTAACTTCAGGTTTTCAGGAAATGTTAGGGATAGAGGAGCAAGTTAAATGACACCATGAGGGAGCAAGCAGATAAATCTCAGATGGGAGACATTCTACAGAACAGCTGATCCCGTTTCTTAAACAAGGCTGGGCTGTGGGGAGGTGAGAGAAGGCTTGTGACCAAAACACTTGAGAGGAATAACAGCCAAGTGCACCCTGGGGGGAGTTTGGACAGTGATTCAGAAAAATCACTATAAGAAGACGTCTTTGAAATAGTTGGAAAACTACTGTTTTTGTTAGGTGTAGTAGTGCCATTGTGGTGATACAAGAAAATGTCCATATTTTCTGGAAATATATACTAAATATGTGGGAGCAAGATAACATGACATCTGGGATTTCAAACATAGACAGTCTCCAGCTCATGATGGTTCGACTTAATGATTTTTCCACTTTATGATGGTGCACAAGTGACACGCCTTTAGTAGAAACCATGCTTTGAAGACCTATACAACTATTGTGTTTTTCACTGTCAGTATGCAATAAATTACATGAGATAGTGAACACTATTATAAAATAGGCTTTGTGTGAGATGATTTTGCTCAACTCCAGGCTAATGGACATGTTTAGAGCACATTTAAGGTAGGCTAAGCTAAGCGAGGATGTTCAGTAGGTTAGGTGTATTAAATGCATTTTTGGCATACGATATTTTCAACATAGAGCGGGTTTATGGGGACATAACCCTGTTGTAAGTCAAGGAGTACATCCATTGTCACATGCTTCAGCTGTTAGGAAACAGGGGAGAGATGAAGTCTGTATGGCAGAGTCCTGTCGTCACTTAGCCCGAGCAGCAGGTGCCCTGGGCTTCACTATGTCTCTTCTCTTTGCTCTGGATAGGTTTGGAAAGTTTCTAAAAATTAGGTTTTTAAAAAACTGATCTTTTTATTGTAAATAAAATAATAGAGCCCTCTTACGTGCTTTCAGTGGTCTGACTTTAGAAGCTTCCCTTTCGAAAGAGCTTTCCCTAGGTAGAGCAGAGATTTTCCTTTAACATTATGAAAATTTGCAAACACAGAATGAAGTGGAAAGAATTGTACTGTGAACACCCATGTAGCCACCATCTAATTCCACCTTTGATGTTTTTTGACTCCCATGTGTCTATCTGTCCATCCCTATCCATCTGCTGTCCCGCTGGTTTCAGGGTAGTTTAGCCAGCATTGGTGCACATCCCCCAGGTGCTTCAGCCTGGAGCATAGGGTTTAACTCTTGTTGGGATTTTCCCCCAGCTTTATCAAGGTGTGATTGACAAATACAAATTGTATATATTTAAGGTATACAGCATAATGATTCATTATATAGGTACACATACACATTGCGAAATGGTTACCACAGTGTAGCTAATTAACATATCCATCATCTCATAGAATTACTTACGTGTGCTGAGAACTTTTGAGATCTACTTTGTTAGTAGATTTCAAGTAACTAATAGAATCTTGTTAACGGTAGTTACCACGCTGTATGTTAGGTCTCCAGTACTTGCTCATCTTGTAATTGAAGGTTTGTACCCTTTGACTAGCATCTCCTCCCGCCCCACGCCCCAGCTCCTGCTGAGTAACCACCATTCTACTCTTGGTTACTGTGAGTTTTCACATTTTTTTAGGTTTTACATATAAGCGAGATCATATGCTATTTGCCTTTGTATGTTATTTCACTTACTTCACTTATCACAATGTCCTCTAGGTTCTTTCATGTTGTTGGAAATGGCAGGATCTCCTTCTTCTTAAGGCTGACTCATATCCCACTGATTGTCACTCCCCCTTGCTTCAGGCCAGCTGCAGACCTGGGGTTCCGAGGTCTTCGGGAGCCCCCAGAAGTCCTGCAGCCCCTCCTTTGACACCCCTGAGAGCCAGGTCCAGGGCATCTGGGAAGAGCTGGGTGTTGGCAGCAGCGGGCACCTGAACGAGCAGGAGCTGGCTGTGGTCTGCCAGAGCGTCGGGCTCCGAGGACTGGAGAAAGAGGTGAGAAGGCTGAGACGGACCACCCCAGCAACTTGTCCCTTGCAGTGCTCATGGGTTAGTATTGAATCTGGAAAATCCTTCCACCCTGTGGAAAATCCTTCCACCCTGAATCAGTGATTCAGGAATATCACTTTCTGGTCTAAAATCCTTTGATGGCTCCTGGCATCTCTGCTGAAGGTCAACCTCCAGACACCTTGGAAAGTCCCTTTCTGGCCGCTTGAGTCAATCTCACTAACTCCCTGCCACTCTCACATGAGCTGGGAACTTCTAATACCTTCACTCATGATCCTTCCTCTGCCTGGAACACCTTTCCCCTTCTCTGGGCGGCCCAGTTCTACCACCCAGCCTAGATGCCGAGTCTGAGCCTGCCTGTGTTCCCCGGGGGATGTGTTAGCCCTGGAGGGGTGGGCTGAAGGGCCCACTTGGTGAGGACTATCCTCGGCCCTGCATCCTTGCTGGACCACGGATAGCGGGGCCTGGCTGTGCTCCGTGTGCACATCTCCTCTGCATCCAGCAAGTTCCTGCCCTGGTAGCCAGTGAGTATTTGTGGATTTGGGAAGCTCAGGTGATGCCCACTCGCAGTGGGGTGGAGACTGGCAGGGCCTGTGGCTTCACAGGACAGAGGAGGCGGCCTTGGGAAAGCACAGCCAGGTGTGGCATGGAGTTTTGAGTTTGACTAAGGACAAGCAGACTGCCTCTGCTGGGAGCAGGGAGGCCCTGCTGAGGATGGCTAGTGCTTAGCTCTTGTTTCTGGACCTCTGAGCCTGAGATGTGACGGCTTTTGTTTAGGAACTGGAGGACCTGTTTCACAAACTGGATCGAGATGGAGATGGCAGAGTGAGTCTTGAGGAATTCCACCTTGGCCTGTTGAGTCATGAGCCTACCTTACTTCCAGAATCTTCCACTCAGGTCAACCTGAGCAGGCCCTGGTCTCATTACCAGGTAAAATGAGACAGTTAAATCTTGGACCCCAGCGGTTACCATCACTTTCTTGTCACTGAAGCTGCTGACGCCCTGCCTGTACCACATACAGCAAGCTGAGCTGTCAAGGACTTGGACAGGGCCTGTGCACACATGTGTAGGTGGGAGGCTTGTGACTTAGATTCTAGAGCCACACAAATCTGTGACTGATAAGTGTTGCTTCTCCCTAGCTGTGTGTCACTGGGGCCGTTACTCACCTTTTTTGAGACCCAGGCTCATCTGTAAACTGGGGACAGTCTGGGTGCCTACCTCACAGGGCTACAGAAGATAATGCACAGTGTGTGGAACATGGCAGCTCCTCAGTGTGTCCATGTGCTGGCATGGACTTACTGGGGCTCTGCCTCTGTGCGGCCAGGTGCTCCCCACTGCTAATCCCAGGGAGGAACATTGAAGCCCCTTCATCATCCCGCTTCAAGCGAAGATGCTGACTGGGGCTGTCTGGTCGGGCCACGCAGGCACAAGGCCTCAGAGTTCTTGAGACAGCGCCGTGCTGGGTGTCAGGAGCCCCAGGTCTGCATCCCAGCTCTGTTACTGCAGAGCCGCGTGATCTTGGGCAGACTACGTGCCTCTGCTCCCTTGTGTAGGAAAAGGAGCTGACAATAATCTTGTGAGTCCTTATTAGGCCCTGATGAGACAGCAAAGTGCCAAGCACAGGCTGGTGAGGGCGGAAAGCACGTTAACAAGGCACAGACGCTCCGAGGCTCACCAGCGCTTGGGGCTGAGGGTATCTTCGTTTCCCCCATGCAGGTTCCAGAGGAGGGTGGCTGCCACACCACCACGACCTCATCCCTCGTGTCCCTGTGCTTGGGCCTGCGCCTCTTCTCCAGCATCGATGATGGCACTGGCTTTGCCTTTCCTGAGCAGGTCATGGCCGTGTGGGCCCAGGAGGGGATTCAGAACGGCGGGGAGATCTTGCAGGTTTGGAATTGGCCGCTCCTGGCTGCTGCCCCATTGGGTGATGTCCGGGCAGTGGTGGGGCTGGACAGGGGACCTGGAGAGGAGGATGGATGGAGCACCCCATGCCAGGGGCACATGCTCTGTGCGAAGTCCTTATAGAGAAGTCCAAGTAGAAATATTTTTCCTTTAATTTTTGCTATTAAAATATAGGAAATTTTAATTTAAAAATAGAATAAATAAGGAGAAAACAATAGTCTGAAAAAAATCCATGTGGAGGTAGGCTTTAGTATCTTAGACATTTCTCCCCAATACTAGGGAGGGAGGTAAGATGAGTAGAAAGAAATGCCTTCCTTGTGATGAAGGTGTCTGTTGGGCACCACTGTCACCGTGGTTACCGATGAGCTCATGGTGAGCCAGCATTCCTCCTGGAGCAGCTGCCCGGCTGGCTGAGCTCTTCTCCCCGCGGCACCCACTCAGTCCAGACCCTTCCTCCCATGGGCCGCGTGTTGGGTGGCGTCCTCACGCAGGGCCACAGCTCTTCACAGGCTCACACTTCCTCCAGGGACACAGGACCAGCCCTTGGTATTTGGAGGGAGCTCTGCCCTGGGGTGGCAAAGTCCAAGGTGCACAGCAGCCATGCACAAGTGAGAGAAGACCACCTGGGGAAGTGCAGCAAGCCAGACTTATTTTTTCCAAATTTCACTTTGCATTGTTAAAAAGAGGTTAACTATACAAAAATGTCTAAAATAAGAAGGAAAGCCTACCCCTCTTTGTCCCCATTCCCCAGGGGAGGTGGCCATGGGTGGCTTAGTGGGCATCCTGCAGAGCTCTTCCCTAGCACATGAAACATACATACATTCATACATTCTGGTTTAAAAAAATTTTTTGCAAGATTGATATCAAACAGTGTATCTTGCTAATTTGTGTGACTTTTTTGCTATTATTAGATGGGTGGGTTTTTTCCGTTTTTTTCCTATTGTAAACCCCAGCGTAAACATCCTCATGCTCCTATGCTGGTATTTCTCTGAAGGGCAGATTCCTGAAATTACATATCTTAATTCTTGACAGGCTCTGTCATATTGCCAACAAAAATGCCTGTTGGGGGCTGGGCGCGGTGGCTCACGCCTGTAATCCTAGCACTCTGGGAGGCTGAGGCGGGTGGATCGCTCAAAGTCAGGAGTTCGAGACCACCCTGAGCAAGAGCGAGACCCCGTCTCTACTGAAAAATAGAAAGAAATGATCTGGACAACTAAAAAAATATATATATAGAAAAAATTAGCCGGGCATGGTGGCACATGCCTGTAGTCCCAGCTACCCGGGAGACTGAGGCAGAAGGATTGCTTGAGCCCAGGAGTTTGAGGTTGCTGTGAGCTAGGCTAATGCCATGGCACTCACTCTAGCCCGGACAGCAAAGCGAGACTCCGTCAAAAAAAAAAAAAAAAAAATGCCTGTTGGCACAAACCAACAGTATGTGACAGAGCCCAAAGACATCCTTGAAAGCAGTGTGCCAGACTCTGTGGGTGGAGACCCTCCTGGGCCTAAACTTAGCCAACCAGTTTCCCCCAGGATGAAAAAGGTCAGACCTGGGTAACTGGCCCTCATGACTATTCTGAAAGCCAAAGGCTGAGCCAGAGTCACCAAAAATTGCACACAGGGAGGGCAAAGAACAAAGGTGCTTGCAGTTCTGAGTTGCCTTCTGACACCTAACTCCTTGGCACTGGGGTCCCCTGGCTGCCACCATGGTCTGGTCAGTGATGAGTCTCCATCTTGCCTCTACTGTTTAGAACTTACTCCTTTTACTGCTTTCCTCCTGTTCTCAGCAATAGAGCCGCTCATTCTGGCCCTGCTTTATGAGGAGACCCTGGGGTGGTTCTCTCTCACTGCTTAACAGATTATCACCAAATCGTGCTTTGCAGCACAATCAACAGTTCATGTCTTACGTAGTTTCTGTGGGTCAGGAATTTGAGAGCAGCTTAGTGGGGTGGTCCTAGCTCAGGGTCCTTGTGAGGTTGCAGTCAGACATCAGCCAGTACTGCAGTCTCCCAAAGGCCTGACTGGGGCTGGGGATCTGCTTCCAGCATGGCATACTCACCCCAGCCAGCTGATGCTCGCTGTATGCGGGAGGCCTCCATGCCTTACAAGTGGGCCTCTCTCTGCGGCTGCTTGAGCATCCTCACAACATGGCTGCTGGCTTTCCCGGAGCGAGGGATCTGAGAAAGAGCAAGGAGGAGGCTACCTGTCTCATGACCTAGCCTGCAAGTCACACACCATCACTTCCTCAATATTCTGTGGTTAATATTGTGATACAGGAAAAGCCAAAATATTTTTCTTATTTTTTCAACTCGACAGTTAACACAGAATATTTTCCACAGGCCCCCCATTCACCAAGCAAGCAACTCTGCAGTGGACACCAGCTGGGTGTCCTCTAATTCAGTTAAATTCTGATACTGTCTACCTGGAGATAGGGTCAGGTCCCACAGGTCGAGGGCTCAGTCCCACAAGACTGCCCCCCACTTCAGATGCCAGTTGCAAGTAGTAGGTTGTCATCTATACTTCTCACTGACTGGGTATAAACTGGGGTTCCCATGACCTCCTCTTTGGGTTTCATTAATTTGCTATAGTGACTCACAGAACTCAGAGAAACACTGTACTTATATTTACCCATTTATTATTAAGAAGATTACAATGGATACACTGAGATGGAAGAGATGCTTAGGGTGAGGTATGGGGGAAGGGGTATGGAACTTCCCTGCTCTCTCAGGGCACCACCCTCCAGGAACCTCCATGTGTTCAGCTATCCAGAAGCTTCCAGAACCCAGTCCTTTGGGTTTTAATGGAGGTGTCATTACATAGGCAAGATAGATTAAACCATTGGTTACTGGTGATCAACTCAACCTTTTGCTTCTCCTCTCCTCAGAGGTTGAGGCTTGGCTGAAATTCCCAACCCTCTAATCCTGCCTGGTCTTCCGGGACACCAGCCCCCACCCTGAAGCTACCCTGGGCCCCAGTGACCAGCCACCTTATTAGTGTACAAAAGATGCTGTTACCGCTCTGGAGATTCCCAGGATTTTAGAAGCTGCATGTCAGGAAGTGGGCGAGGCCAAGTACGCATTTCACAATATTACAGTTACAGGGGTGGGCCCCAGCAGGTGTGGGTGCCAGCGCAATCAGGAGGTGCGGGCACAGGCATTCGGGCAGTTGTGGAGGCTCCCATGCTGGGATGGTTTCTGATGACTCCCTTCTTGGTTGGGAAGGTGCTGCTGTGTGTTCCCTGCCCCCATCCAGTGGGGTTGTTGCTGGGAAGTTGGCACTTGTGTAATAACAGTCTCAGGTTCCCACGTTGATCCACAAGCTTTACCCGAAACTCCATTTCCTTCAGGAGCATGCAGTGGGCAGCCGTGGGAAGTCAAGTCCCCATTCTACAGGGGAGTGTGCAGGCTGGGCACGTCCTGGCACCTGCTCTGGTGGGTTCTGACATGGTGCCTGCTGCTGGACTCACGTGAGGCTGTTTCTAATTTTTAAGAGTCATAGTTGGAAGCAGTAGTCAAGAATTCTCGAGGCCAGAAAAGCAAATGCAGCTAAATATTAGTGAGCGGTCACTTGAGCTGAGGTGCTTACTGGTTTTCATTGTTCCGCTTTTTTTATTGTGGTAAAATACTCATGACATAAACTGTTCTGTCCTTTTAATTTTATTTTTAAGTTTACTTTCCAAAATCCTGAGGGGGAAAGAGTGCTCCTGTCTGGAATGCTTTTGACGGCGGCTCCCTCCTCTGATCATTTTTCTACCAACAGAATTATCTATCATACGTGTATTTCATAGAGATATATTAATCAGGAGTCTTTTAGTTTGAAATGGCAAAAACCCAGTTCAAAAGGAGAACGTTAGGGAGTGGCCTGGGTGGGCAGTAAGGGAGAACTTCAGGAATCGAGGGCTCTGAGCTCCAGGGATGCCATTAGGTTCTTTCCATCTCTCCTCTGTGGTCTTCCTGGCCATAGGGCTTCGTGAGGCTCACATGGTCCTTACAACCATTGATTTCAGAGGGAAAAAGGGCCTCACTCCCCCAGATTCCACATTAGTCCCCTTGAGGTGTTTGCTTGGGACATACCCCTGTCTCTGTCTGCCACTTTGTCTGGAGAGGGGGACTCTGTCCAGCCCGGTGCACCCACCCCTGAAGCAGGGATGAGGGTCTGGGGGACCACGGTTGTGGACAGTCCACCAGAGTAACCTGGGACGGGGAGGGGCACCTCTCAGTAGGCAGACATAAAAGGGGCAGGTACCACCTACAAGAGCTGGGGTGAGTCTGGTTCCCTGGACTGTCCTTGGGAGACCGTGTGCGTGGAGAAGTTCCTCATCCTCTCCTGCCCACCGGGCTTGCTACTTCCAGAGCCTGGACTTCAGTGTGGACGAGAAGGTGAACCTTATGGAGCTGACCTGGGCCCTTGACAACGAGCTCATGACCGTGGACGGTGCCGCCCAGCAGGCAGCCCTGGCCTGCTACCGCCAGGAGCTGAGCTACCACCAGTAAGAGCCTGCAAGGGACTGCGGGGTGTGGGAGTGAGGCCGGCCAGGTGGACCTGGAGGGGAGTCTGGGACACACAGGACACTGGGCCACCCTCATCCACCCCAGATGGCCAGTCCTGGGGCAGGGCTCTGTGCGCCACCTGCCCTGTGCTCTCTGGCCCCTTTAGCTGGTGCTTATGGAGGGACGAGGACAGAGCTGAGCTATGGAGAGCGGGGAGGTGAGTGATACCCACTTGTCTGCATTTCCGGGCTAGACAAGGTGTAAGGACCCAGGGGACTGCCTGCTCGGGCTTTTGAGTCCACAGATTTCAGGGTCTCTGGCTTTCCTCATGCTTGGTGAGAGGCTGAGCCCCCTTTACCGAGGTTCCAAAGGGAAGGGCTTGAGCTGACCCTTTATCTTGCTGATGCCAGAGCTTGCAGGTGCGAAGACAGGCCCCTCCAGCTGGCTGGGGATGTGCCTCCAAGAGCAGCGAGAGGAGAAAGAAGTGCTTTTCAAACTGGTCACAAAGTGTCCAGTGACAGTGGGCCAAGAACACTTTCCGTTTTAACTGGCTTCCCTTTGGCTTGGCTGACCACCCAGGCCATCTTGCTAAGCAGATTCACCTAAAGATTGTTTTTATGTTTTTATTGGTGTTCTGAAGCAACAGAAAAGATTGGCAGAAATCACAATCTTGATCCTAAAGACTTTGCATCTCATTAGGTACCTACATTTCCTTAGGTACCAACAGAGGAGGCTTCTGGCCTCAGGCAGCTCTGCAAATAGAGAAGGACTTGTCTAAATCCCTCCCTTGATCTTGGGAGGAGAAGGGGGGAAAATCTCCTTCTGAGGGGAAACAGTTGCTGGAATAGCAGCTACCACAGTAGTTTACAGAGAGCCTCAGCTGAGCCTGGGTGGCCAGACAGAGCCAAGGCCACACATGTGAATCACCTCTTGCTTGGTGACTCCCCTTGTACTCACTTGGATGCCAGGCTCCTGGGTGGCAGGGCTGTGGCCAGTAGGGATGGTGGGTGGCCTGCCTTCTCCCTTTTGTGTGTCCATTCCTGCAATAGGAGCTGGGGATCCCAGGGTGCCCATGGCCCAGCTGCAGACAAGAGGGCACTCAGATCCATTCTCAGGCGTCCTGGGGCTGTCTAAGAGATGTGGCACACCGAAAGGCTGCAGGCTCAGACTTCTTTGGCAGGTCATTTGGCCTTTCTCTCTCAGGATACACATTTGTAAAATGGACATAGCAATTTGGGAACCACCTTAAGGGGTTGGTGGTGGCAGTGAGGTTGGCACAGTGCTGGTCCACGTGCGATACGTTGACACAGCTGTTCTCATCATTCACGCAGACGTGGGGCTTGCTAGGCCTGAAGCAGGCCCTGGCGTGGCAGGCACCAACGGTGGCATCCCCACCTGACCCTGTCCCCTTCCTGTGGCAGAGGGCAGGTGGAGCAGCTGGCGAGAGAGCGTGACAAGGCAAGGCAGGACCTGGAGAGGGTTGAAAAGAGGAACCTGGAATTTGTGAAAGAGATGGATGACTGCCACTCTGCCCTGGAGCAGCTCACAGAGAAGAAAATCAAGTAGGTTTCAGGGCCCGGGTGGCGGCTCCTGACCTGGGCCTCCCCCAGCCCCGGTGAGGGCAGGCAGTGGACTCAGCCCTGCCAAGGCTGTGGCCCTGGGCATTGTTGAGCAGAGACCTTCCTACTTCACCTGAGCCCATAGGAATCTAGAAGACACAGCCTTCTTCCAAGAGGAGGGAACATTTAGAAAGCAGAGTGCTGTTCTTTATGATGTTGGTGCATGTCCACGGGCTGCAAGGGAAGTCCCTGTCGCCTGCCATCGCTTTCCCAGGTCTGTCTCACCTAGGCTACATCCTTCTGTCACCTGTCTGTGTGCCCATGATGGGTGGGCATTTTGAGGGAGGGCCGGCAATGGCTTCCTATTGGCCCAGCAGGTAGAAACAGCTCAGTGAGTGAAGCCTGACTCCACACAGCACAGCTCTAGTGTGTCGAGCAGACCCCTGTCACGGGGACAGTGGCTGGATTTCTGATGGATTTTTTTTTAAGGACACAAAACCACTGCTGGTTTATTACAGAACATCCGGGGAAATCCTGCCCAGGAGGATTTCCCAGGCTGCGGCAGGGAAGGGGCTTCTCCATTCCCACGGGGAGCCGTCTGTGCCGAGAGCTCAGCTGCTTGCTCATCTTCTTGAGGCTTTGCTCACCCAGAGGTGTTCTCCTCAAGGGGCAGCAAGGGACATGCTTACAGAAAAACTGTGCACTCGCAGCTCTTGGGCGGGGGCAGCAAGGTGCTACTGGCCTTCCCTCCTTGTTCTCCCTGCAGTGGGTACGTGGGTGGGTTGGTGGGTGGATTGAGGGGGGAGCCTGCCTAATGCTGCAGTCGGCCCTGTTGTCCATATGCCCTTCGGTTCCTCAAGGGTCCGCCCTCTGCAGTGCACTGCACAGACCTGGCACCCATGCCTGTGGCCCATGATGGTGATGGCTCAGCTGCGCCCTACACACCAGGGGAGAAAGGGAAAGGGGGCTTCAGGTGGTGCGGGGGATGGGGGGCAGGGTTTTGCTCACTCTTCTGCTCAGCGTATGGTTGTAGCATTTGAAGGTAACACTTCTCTCACGGTGGCTCTGATGGCATGGCACACGTGAAGCCCTGACACAGTCCTGCATGGGCAGTTTTAGGGATTTCATGGGAATTCTTCCCCTCTCCCGTTTGCCTGAAGTGCGGATTCTGAGCACAGTCTCGAGAAATGTGAAGCTCTGCTGGTGTGGGGCTGTCAGCACTGTGGAGGCTCACGGGGAAGGGAGTGCATGGGTGGAGCCGGGAAGCTTGCCCAGGATGGTGGGGTCTGCAGGCTAGCCCTGAAGACAAGAGCCTGGCAGCCGACCCCCTGCTGTGTGGCACGGTGTGCCCGTTCCTCTTTCACCAAAGATGCCTTGGGAGGAGCTTTGCCATTCAGCGAAAGCTCAAAAGGTTGAGGAGCCAACAACGGGTCTTGGACCCCTGGGAAGGCACCTGCAGCCTATAAGACACCGTGGTCTGTATAGCTCCTATATGGACCAGGTGTCACCTCACCTAACGGCCACTGGGACCCAAACAGGCCATTTATTCCCATTTTTCAGCCAAAGAAACAGGCTTGGAGCAGCTCAGCAACTTGCCCACGATCACACAACAGTGAGCATGGGTGTGTGAAATCTAAGCCAGCTCTGCTCTCTCCTGGTCTTACACTATTGCTAAGGCAGCTTAAGGCAACTGGCCTGCTTTATTTCGAAAGTATAAGAACATGAAGCCTTGGGTGAGGAGGAATGCTTGAAGTCAGGAATTCGAGACCAGCCTGAATAAGAAGGAGACTCCATCTCTACTAAATATAGAAAAAATTAGCCAGGCTTGGTGTGCACCTGTAGTCCCAGCTACTCGGGAGGCTGTGCAGGAGGATTACTTGAGGCCAGGAGCTGGAGGCTGCAGTGAGCTATGATAATGCCACTGCACTTGAGCCAGGGTGACAGAGGGAGACTCTCTCTCAAAAAAAAAAAAAAACTGAATATCGAGGAGACCACCAGCATAGTTGCTAGAACTTCACTTACTCTTCTGGACACCTCTTCCTTTCTCCTAACAGCTGTTTCACAACGGGTTGTTCTCAGCGTCTCACTCTTGTTCTGAGTGTTGGCATCCGGCCGAGCAGGCTCAGGATCGATTCTAGCTGCTCCTTGTTGGCACCACTGGCGCCTCGATGCAGCCTCTCAGGACCCCAGTGGGGCAACAGAGGGCATCTCCAGACTCCTCAGCAGGGCCTGACTTCCACACGACCTTCCTCTCACCCCAGCACCGGCCACTGCCCCGCCCTAGTTAGTGACGCTTGTGGAGGAAGACTCTCCTTTTTAGGTGATTGTGTTCAAAAGCTAAAAGTCACTCGATTTGAGATGATCAATTCGAATCACCAAGAACTGATTTGCTCTGGTCAGGAAGGGTAGGGCTTGGTTCTCTCTCGGCCATCTGGGAACAGTTTCGTGATGTGTCTTTCCTGGGGTCAGAGGGCCATAAAGTCCGAGGTGGCATCTCTGTCCTCGAATCTGGTTGAGGGACGCACAGTGCGCGAAGAGAGGAGCTGAGCTGCAGCCTCGGAACCTGCGCGGGCTGCACGGAGGTTTGGGTTCTGTCCCGTGCGCAGTGGGAAACTACCAGTAGATTTCTGTGAGTAACTTCTACGGTTGCGTTAGGTTCTCCTTATTACAGAAGTAACAAGCAGTACATGTTTATTGTAGAAAATTTACGAAATACAAGTGAAAGGAAAAATAAAACCAGAAATCTCACTTCCCAGAGGGTATTACCTTAACATTTTTTATGTCCTTCACTTTTTTCTACGTACGTAGTGGTTTACAAAACGACAGCATATCGTGTATACTTTTCTGATGGCCACAGAGCATCCCGCTGCGTGGGTCTGCTTGTTGGTCTGCCGTATTTTACTTGACCATTTCCCTTTTGTCGTCTGTTTAAACGGTTTTTAAAGAGTGGGCTGATAAGATCAAATATGTGTTTTTAAGGCTACGCCAAAGGTCTGTGGAGTGTTAAATTAGTCAGATCTGTTGTATTGCACTTCCTCCATCTTCCCCTTTGGATACTGTTTGTTTAAAGTTCTGAGCCGAGATGAAAAGTCCACGCTATGTGGACCGGAGGGTGAGCCCAGGTCTTGTGCCCAGTTACTGACGTTGCTAGGTTTCTGCTGAAGTTGGAGCCTTGCTTTTCTCCAGTCTAGGTAGACTTATTGGAGAAGTCCTGAGAAGTGGCTGTTTTAGTGATAAGACTAAGTAAGAGCTGCTACTATTTTCCTGACGATGAATGGGGCATCTGAGAAAAAAATGCCTCCCACCTCTTCCTTAGATTGCTTTGGGAATTCAGTGTCCATGGGTTTTATGCTGCCTCTTTCCTGGGAAGGGAGTTGACTTTTACTCATGTTTGGTATCAGAGGGCTGCTGCCCAGAGTGCACAGTGTGTGGAGAGGCAGAGGGTGGCCGTGGGACCCTCCCCAGACAGCTCTGCTTGCTCATTCACCTGAGGGCTCCAGGGGTGCAGCTGCTGGCATTCACTAGGTGACCCACTAGTTCCCCTTTTCTGGGGTCACCTCCACCAGCCCATGAAGGACATGCACCCACCCCCAGGCCTGCTTTTCAGCAAGAGCAGTTCAACAGAGGCAAGAGGCAAGGAGGCCTGGCATGTGCTAAGGGCCTTGGGGGTGGGCCTGGGCAGCTTGGGGGAGCCCTGAAGTGATGTGTGTATGACATGTTACAGGCACCTGGAGCAGGGGTACAGGGGAAGGCTGAACCTCCTCCGGTCCGAGGTGGAGACGGAGCGGGAGCTGTTCTGGGAGCAGGCCCGTAGGCAGAGGGCTGCACTGGAGCGGGACGTGGGGCGCCTGCAGGCCGAGGAGGCCAGCCTCCGAGAGAAGCTGACCCTGGCCCTGAAGGTAGGGGGAAGCCTACCATCCAATCACACCCATGTCTTCCTGGTCAAGGCTCCACACCTGCCGGTGGGTTTAAGCTTACCTGTCAGGGTAGGGAAACGCCTGGGACTTCAAACTAAGGAATGTTTTCACCGTAGGGAGGGGTCCCCTTCTCAGCAGAGCAGAAGGGTCTTGGCTGTGCTCGTAGTGGTGTTGCCCCTTCCCCCTTCCCCTTGCTCCTGCTCTCTGCTCTGGGTCAGATGGACCTGAGGTCAGGGGGAGCCAGTGACCGCGGCTGGCACTGCTGCACCCCCTGAGACCAGGTGTATCCCTGGGTCAGCAAAAATACCAGAACTAAAGCCCAGCCTGCCAAAGGCCTGGGTTTGTGACCTGGAGCAGAGAGAGGTTTTGTGGGCTGTGGTGAGTGTCCCATGACCTGCACCCACCCCTTGGCCTCCAGTGAGGTGCTCTCCCTCTGCCGCCATAGCCCACAGCCCAGCACGGAGGCAGCCAGCACCCCGGTGCCTCGTCTTTCGAGGGGTTTCTTCACCAGTGCCGATCACCAGTGCTGTTGGTGAACAAGCCTCTCACGTGTAGAGAAGTGACACCAGTCCTGCCCACATCCTCTTCCGGCGCGTCCTGAGCCTGATGAACTATGGGCTGTCTCATAGGAAAACAGTCGCTTACAGAAGGAGATCATGGAAGTGGTGGAGAAGCTCTCGGATTCAGAGAAGCTGGTCGTGAAACTGCACAACGACCTGGAGTTGGTGCTGAAGGACAAGGCAAGTCCTTTTGCAGACTGTGAGTCTTCAGAGAGGAGAGCCTGTGGGCGCTGGGTAAAAAGTAGGTGGCAACCTTAAGAAAGATGACCTAGGTGACTGAATTTAGTATTTTCCTGCTAAAATTTAGAATGGAGAGAAAATTAGTATGGGGACTTCCATCTGCTCTGCTGCCCTTCATGGCAGCACAGGGACTGCTGTTGCCCAGCCAGGGCTAGCGCCATCTGCACAGGCCTCAGCGATGGGTACACAGGAAGGGTAGAGCTCTGTGCCACCTCGAGGCCCCTACCTGGCCCTCAGATCGCCTTGGGAGGAGGAGGGGGTGGAGAGGGTGGAGAGGGCTGCCCAGGGCAGGGTCCTGGCTCCAGGTGTGAGCGTGGCCATCTTCAATAAATGAATAAATCCAGAAAATCCTTTTGCCCTGAGACCTTTTAAATAGGGAAAGGAGGGAGGAGGAGGAGGAGGGACAGAGCGGTTGTACCTGGAGATGTAGAGCCCGGTACAGGAGAAGCCAGTCAGGTTCTCAGAGCCCAGGGGCGGGAGGAGCAGTTCTGCTGGCCTGAGGCCGGCCCGTCACCTCCTGTGTGTCTGACTTTCAGCTGGAGCCGCAGAGCACAGAGCTCCTGGCCCAGGAGGAGCGGTTCACGGCGGTCCTGGAGGAATATGAGGTCAAGTGCCGGGTACGTACCCTGCCCGGCCCTCCGTGTAGTCCTGTGTCCAGACTCTGAGTCTCCATGTGCAGTGTGGTCCATAAGGGATGCCAGAGTGTCCTCCAGGTGGAGCTCTGACTGTGGCTGTGCTTGGCCACGGCCTGGCCGAGCGCCCCAGGCTGAGGGTTCCCCGGCTGTGCTTGGCTCCTGTTCTGAATGCCACCTCCGTGTTTCTAGGTACCATGTAGGGCTTCGTCTTGTTTTCTCGTGCTAACGTTTAGATTTCCTGGGCCAAATCCGACAATGCGTATCCGTCCCATTGCGTTGGAGACATCTGGGTGGAGAGCGGGCAGAAGTGGCGAGCAAACTTTAGACCTCACGACCCCTGTACACTCTCAAAATTATCAAGGATTCCAAGGAGCTTTTGTTGATGTATGTTATGTGGCTTATATTTGGTATTTACCGTGGTAAAAATTAAAGTGGAAATTGAAAAATGGATGAATTCATTTAAGAATAATAACGTAGTAACAGGCTAACGTAAATAGCATATTTTTGTGAAAATAGCTATTTTCCAAAAGAAAGAAAAATTAGTTCAGAAGTATGCCATCGTATTGCTAATCTCTTTAATGGCAGACAGCTGCATTCTTCTATCTACTTCTGTGTCAGTGTCTTGTGATATCACAGGACACAGGGCCCCTAGAAGCGCCACTGTGCCAAAAGAGACTGGGCATGAGGAAGGCAACTCAAACCTGCTTGTGTCCTGAATCCCTCCCTGGGGGCCACAGCCAGGCTGGTGGGAGGCCTGGACACCCACCCTGGTGGCCTTGCAGGTCTGCAGACCCTCCTGTTCCTCTGAGTCGGCTTCTGGTTCTGTAGGACACAGATGCTGAGTGACGGATCATTCAGGCTCGTGTAGAGCCTGGGGTTGGACCACGGCCTCCTTGGCACATTTTAAATGCATGCTGCTGCATTCCAGGCCATTCTGGCATCTCTTTTCCTTCCCTTCCCTGATCCCCTGAGCACACTGAGACTAGAATGTTCTAAAGGTCATGCGTTTCCTAGACTGCAAATAAAGCCCAGTTTTAGTGCCTTGAAGGCCGCCTTATAGGCGGGCTGATGACTGACCATGCAGCTCCCTTTCCTTGTCTCACCTGCCCTGCTCTGGCCCACAGGATCAATCCTCTTGAAGAAATTTTAGTATAGAAAAAAGCCAGAGTTGAATTGGGTTGATTATTGACAATAAAGAACCATTCTTTGGGCCGGGCATGGTGGCTCATGCCTGTAGTCCCAGCTACTCGGGAGGCTGAGACAGTAGGATTGCTCGAGCCCAGGAGTTTGAGGTTGCTGTGAGCTACGCTGACGCCACGGCACTCGCCCCAGGCAAGAGAGTGAGACTCTGTCTCAAAAAAAAAAAAAAAAAAACAGAACCATTCTTTGATTTTTAAAGTAATCACCACATGGTTCCTTAGTAGTCACCTCCTGGTTAGGATTTAATTTACTAAAAGTTAATTTATGCAAAACTTATACAGAAACTTTTGTTTTATAAAGAGAGGTGTATGCGTGGCTAAAATCAGGCACCATCAAAAACCTCAGCCTCTGACCCATCTGCCCCTCTCACATCCTTGGCATAAAGAAAAGTTATGTCCAAATAAGACTCAACAGTGGAAACTGGAAACAACCAAGTGTCAGGGATGGCAAGGCGTATTATGACTCTTGTTCTAAAAGAATCCCATGTAGCCTGGAAGATAACATGGAAGTGGATGATTCTAGACATGGGATTCTGTCTAGGCAACATTGCCAAGTGAATGATGGTAAGTAATGGGCATCCTCAGATTGCAGGCAGTTAAAACCCTATATAATCCCCACCAGCAAAAATAAGAAAAATCTAAGGATATGAGTAGGTTATTGTTCACTCATTTATTTATCCTCTGTATTTGCTTTCATAATAGATAATTATATTACAAATTTTCAAGTTGGGCAGCCATAATTTATAGCTATCCGCAGATGTTATTGTCTGAAACTGACTTAATTTTACCAGGTCAGTAATCTTTAGTTACCTTGTGTGGTGACAGAGTGGCACCTCTGGTTTTAGTTATATCTGATTCTTTCCATGTGCCAGTTGTCTTTGCTCCAGGTCACCTCATGCTGAAAATCTGTCATTATTTCTGAAGATACCATTATGGTCAGTTTTTTTTTTTTTTTTTTTTTTTTTCGAGACAGAGTGTCGCTCTGTTGCCCTGGCTAGAGTGCAGCAGCGTCATCATAGGTCACTGCAACCTCAGACTCCTGGGCTCAAGCGATCTTCTTGCCTCGGCCTCCTGAGTAGCTGGGACTACAGGTGTGAGCCATGACGCCCGCTAATTTTTCTGTTTTATTTTTTTTGGTAGAGACTAATTTTTCTATTTTTAGTAGAGACGAGGTCTCACTCTTGCTCAGGCTGGTCTCAAGCTCCTGACCTCAAGCTATCCTCCCATCTTGGTCTCCCAGAGTGCTAGGATTACAGGCCTGTGCTTGGCCTGAGGTCGTTGTTAAAGCACCAATAGTTATAAAGTAATTTTATGTAATTTGAAAGTGGACCAGATATTTGGGTGAAAACATCTGTCCTCAAAGCTGGTGATTAATTCCTGAGCTGTCCTACAGCCAGAGAAGCAAATAAAACATTGTTTGATTTTAAGGATCTGTCATCCTTGTCATCGATTCACTTCTTGATGACTTCCCTCCAATTTAACGTAAATTGACTTTGTTCCTGCTGCACGCTGCTCTGGCCACCCTAGAGGATCAAGGTGAGCCCCGGCTTCTGCTCTGAGTGGGCCATGCATCCTGTCTGTGGTTTGCCCTCTGAGTCCAGCTCAAGTCCTGGATGCCCCGTTGTCTTTTCCTGCACTGTCTGATTCTCCTTTTGAGAGTCTTGTGTGTGGTGAGCTGTGTCACCTCCTGACTTGCCCGGTGTGTGGAGGGGAGGGGCCTGTCATGCAGGTGGAGGGTCCCGACAGCGTTCTGTGGGGACTGCAGTTCCGTGCTGAGCTTCTCCTTCCCCTGAAGCATGGTGAGGAGACACAATCCAGAGATATCCCTCCATGAAAATGTTCCTTTAGGGCACTGGAGTTTCAAAATAAATATAAATCCCTTCTTTCTTTACTACGACTCTGTTACTTAAAGATCTGTTACTCTTTTCACTTTTGGTTCTTGAAATTTTGTATTTGAAACATCAGCAGGGATATTTTACATTTTAGTGCTAACCTATTTAGAGATTTCCTTTCTCCATGTTTTGGATATTTTTATCTGTTTCTAACTAACATTTAGAGTATTCAGAAAACTTTTTATTTGAACATAATTTTAAAATTACATGAAGTTACAAACGTAAAAACAGTGCAAGAAACACCTGTACACCCTTCACCCCAATTGCTTTGTCATTTGCATACTTGCACACTCTGTATGTGTGCTTGTATGGAAGCGATTGTATGTACATAATTATTTCTGAACCATCTCAGGGTAACTTACATACATCACGACCCGTTACCCCTCTGTGCCTGAGTGTGCATTTCCTAAGAATGGGCTTAGTCCAGTTTACCTGGCAGTGCTGTGCGTGTTCCTCCTCCTATAGGCGATTAGTAAATGTTCAGGAATTTCGCTAGCTGCTTGTTAAACCTTTGATAGCTTTTTAAATTGACTCAGTGGGAGTAATTTATACCACAGAAATTTGCAAAAGCCATAAACTAGGGCTTTTTGTTTTTCCTGGAGAGCAAGTTTCCCAGCACCTTGCAGAGTAAGAATATTCTCTAACATAGCTGTGGCTCACTTACCTGGCTTTGTGAGTTCACTTCAGTACAGCACTTTAACTTGCTATCCCTGTTTCATTTTCCTTAGTGAATCCACTGATGTTCTTCAGAGCATTTTCCTCTCCAGGACAGGCTGTGGTCTAGGACTAGCTATTGCCTTTAGTTGTCTTGTTTCTTTAATGTCCTTTACTCCAAAACATTTTCTCAGCCTTTCTTTGTCTTTTGTGACACTGATATTTTTGAAGAATACTATTTTCCCTCCCCGCTTTTCATAGAAACATTCTCATTGTCTGTCTTTCTGATGCTTCCTTTGATTGGATTGAGGCTATGCATTCTCAGCTGGCACACCACATAGGCAATGTTGTGACCATCGGTCCCTCCTTGGTGGTGGTGATTCTGAGCACCTGGTCAAGGTGTTGCCTGATTTCCCTGCTGTAAAATTACTGGGGTTTTTTTTCTCCCTTCCAATTAATAAGCAGTTAGTGGGGAGACACTTTCAGACCATGCGAATATCCTGCTCTTCATCAAGATCTTCCCTGAATTTAGCATCCATCGATTCTTACCTAACTCAGTCTTTACTATGATTTTTACAAAATGATGGCTTTCCTATTTCAGCACCCCCTCCCATCTGTCCTTGCCGTTGGCATTCTTCTGTTAGCTGGAGAAGTCTTGTCTACCTACCCACCTACCATTCATTGGTATGGACTCTGAATTCCCGTTTTCCCCAGTGGGTTATAATTCATTACTGTACTTAATTACTTTGGTGTTGAATTGTGCAAGGTTTGGCCCATGGGAGTCTTCAGCTGTCTGTTGTGTCCCTGTGACATAGCACTGTCGTTTTTTGCTGTTGCTTGGTTCTGTTGAAAAGTCCATACTTCCTGGCACAGCAGAATGCTCTGGGCTCATGTGCTTTGCCTGTACTAGCCCTGGGATCTGCCCTGTCCCCAAGGAGTCTTGGTTTCTTTCACAGGGAAATAAATGGTTGCAGAGACCTAGATCTGTGTGCGTGGTGTGCCCCTTGCTCCTCGGAGGGTCACTGCTTTTTGGCTGAGTGTACCTTGTCATCTGTCCCCAGATGCCAGAGAGCTAGTCCTTGGCCTTCCCCGCTGTGTATTACTTGATCTTTCCAGCCTCACTGCTTTGGGTTTCCTTGTCCTTTTTAATAAGGATATTTGTTAGCAACAAACCATGCTTTTCCTTGTTGGAGAATCCCCTTCTGATATAACTATCATTTTTGCTTTTTCTCTTTCATCTAACTGTCAGTCTCAGTTTTCTTGGCAGGACTGCCCTTGCTGAAGGGGACTCTGAAGTGTTAACCAGATTCTCCTTAGAGATTCTCTGTGGTTCTGTGTTTTTACTGTTGCTTTGTGTGGACACCGCAATGTAGAAGCACTGATGCCCTTGGTCAAAAACCCCAAGCATGATTTTCCCTTTCTGCTTTTCCACATAAGTGCCTAACAGATGCCCACATTTCCAATTTTCTGGGCAGTTGTTCATCCCCCTAAGTGTGTGTTTGGTCAGCCTGGCTTACCCCCCAGCCAGCCTGCAGACACCACCTTCAGCTCGGTGCCTCCCAGAGATGCCTTCCCCTGCTGCTGTGGGAATCCCCATCCCACCCTGCTTCTTCCCCTTGTGATCTCGCTTCTCCCCACTAACAAGAAGGCAAGGAAAGCCACAGTGGGGCCAGAGCCCTCAACTCTTCAGGGCTACAGTATATGGTTGCTGGGCTTGTCACAGGTCTCTCTTCCTGGCTGGCATGGTAGTGCCCCTTAACCACCTTCCACATGAAAATAGACAGGTGCCCTGGCTCACACCCCTGCCAGCTGCCCCGTGGAGGCTGCTGGTGCCCAGGACGGCACACACCAGCCTTACCAGCCAGAACTGACTGTGCTCCCTGACGTGCTCCCTTCTCTGAGAACAGAGAAGCCTGCGCCACTCATGTCAGCTGGGAGAACCCCTGTTCCCAGCACTGCTAAATTTGCAGGATGTGTCTGTGCTCTCAAAATACCCATTTGGAGTGGCAGAAAGAACCACAAAGCGGGCAGGGCATTGGATAGAAATGATTCTGTCTGTGTTACTCCTAGGTTGGCACTGGCCAAATAAAAACATAATGGGAGTCACACATAAAACTTTTAAGTTTTCTAGTAGACATGTTAAAAAATGGAAGAAGATTCATTTATTAGTAGGTTTAGTTTTAAAAAAGAAGAAATAGGTGACATTAATTTTAATAATATATTTTCTTTAACATATCAAAAATGTGATCATTTCAATCATAACCAATATAAACAAATTATTCAGGTATTTTACATCCCGATTTTGGAGTGGCACATTGTGCTTCTGGCGCATCTCTGTTGAGACTAACCACGCTTCAGGAGCTCAGCAGCTCATGTGGCTAGCGGCCCCTGTGTGGACAGCGTGAGGCTGGGTGAACGATGGACAGGGCTGCCACAACACTGTGGGTGGGGCAGGCCAGCAGCCAAGGGGTGCATGCTCCAGGGTCTGCCTGGCGGCTCTGACTCCCTGGCCCAACCCTTTTCCCAGGACAGGGCTGCTCCCTCCATGGGGGAACCGTGTATTTACACAGGAGTTTCTAAATGAGGTACAAGTGATTCTCCATGAATCTGTGCTTCTTCCAGTATCTTCAGAGCCTGTCCCTTCTCTCGCATGGCTCAGAACTGCCAAGGAGAGGCTCCTTCTCCAAGGGGAAGCTCAATGATGCATTTGGCAGGCCCAGGGACTGGCCTCCAGGGACAGTTTCAGGAAGATTAGGTTTATTCATGAGAGGTGCCTGGAGAGGCTGTAAAGAAACTTGAACAGGATTCAGAAACCAGAGAGGGAGATAGATGGTGCCTCATGGGTGTGCTGTGTGGACTGGGAGTCTCCCTGTCTCTCCACATGGGCCTCCATATAGTCCTCCCCAGGTGGCCTCCTCAGGGCTAGTTGGGGCTTCTTCCCAGCATGGCAGTGGCTTCCCCCAGGGCATCCATCTCAGGAGAAGCCAGGCAGAAGCTGTGTCCTTGGAAGTCACATGGCCTGACTTCTGCTATCCTCTAGGTCAGAGCAGTCACAAGGCTGCCTGGGTTCGGGTGGGGGTACCCAGGCCCGGGGTCATGAGTGAATATGGCAACATGCACAGGCTGTAGTCTGTGTTGCCATGCTTTTCGAAAGGCTGCGGGACTCAGGGAACTGTCTGGTAAAGGGGGCTAGATGCTCTGCCCCTTCTTATCGCCTTAAAAAGCAAGCGACTGGGCATGCTTGTTATGTCAGAGAGGGAGGACTATCGTAGCTCATTAAAAGTATAAACAAAATCACGTTAGCCACAAATGCAGACTCTTCCTCTTACACTTCCACCCCTGACAGTGTCTCCCTGCCCCACCTTCCCCAGTGCTCCTCTGTTCCCTCAGGTGTCGGCTCAGCAACATTGTCCCTCTGACACGTCCATCTCTGCTTTGTGCATCTGATCTGGAGCAAGTGGTGTCCTCTCTGGTGGTTCATCGCTGCAGAACCCTTTGCAAATTCAGCACCTGCTGAGGAAAGAATCCCAGCACATCCCAGGATCTTGTTGCCTGACACATGCGCCACAGCACCTCTGTGGTTGAAACAAAGCACTTGTAATTTCAGATGTTGATGATTCTGTGTGTTTTCTATACTTCTCTTCAGTATCCACTCCACCTTTTTCTTTGAGCCCCTCCCGTTATATATCCAGTGAGAGAGATGATGTGGGGCATGAGAAAGTCAGGAGAGGACTCTTGTTTTTGCTCAGCACCCCCATGTAGTCAGGGACTTGAAACCCTGATTAAATATCTTGTGCTGCAAGTCCAGAACTGATGCCCTCTCACTTCGCAGCATGCCTGGCCTGCTGCGGACACTCCGGGTTCCCTGGGCCGAGTGGCTGCAGCAGCTGGAGGAGGTATCTGGCTCTGTCCCCACAGGACCTGCAGGACCGCAATGATGAGCTGCAGGCTGAGCTGGAAGGCCTGCGGGCACGGCTGCCCCCTAGTCGACAGAGCTCCTCCAGGGGCCTGGGACAGTGGCTCTCTGGACAGGGCCCAGCAGGTAGGAGCCTGGCCTGGGCGGGGGCTGGCCCCAAGGCCTGGGGTTCACCCCTCACACAAGGGATGGGAGAGGGGAGGGAAGGGCTTTACCATTTGGGTAGAAAGATTAAAGGGAAATGGTGACCTTGTTTGTCTTGACCTTTGGAGTGGAGGTCTGCCCCATAGGGATGTTGCTAAGGAGGGTCCGTTGAGATGGCACAGGGTGGCCTTGCAGCAGGATACTCACCCCGAGGGGGAGGAAGGGCGGGGCCAAGGTGTGCATGGGTGGCCTCCAGCCCCAAGGTGCAGCCATGGCCTGGCCCATGCTGTTCTTACATCTGAGAGCTGGTTTTGGTGATAGCTCTTTGTATAGGAGAGGAGCTAACTTACTCAAATGTGTTCAGGCCTGGTACTCACAGGCCTGTGTGGACCGAGGCTGGCAGGGCTTGCCCTTTGCTGCTCCTGGGAGATGTGGGAGCCGTTGCCCTTGGGGTCCGGGCAAGGTGGGGAGGGGGCCGGGCACTGAGGGAAGGGCCCCTGCCTGGCCATATGTGCCCACACTCTCAGCTGATGGGGTGAGGACACACTGAACAAGAAGAGCTCTTAAAGTTCTTGGCTCCTCTGCAGACCATAATAGGGATCCAGATGCTATGGCTGCCCTTGAGGTTTGCTGTGGTCCTTTTGGAGGACTGGGTGGGCTTGGCTGGTTGCTGCCCTTCCTGGCAGGTGTGCAGCCTCTGCTTACCTGAGCAGCACACGATGCACCTGGCTTGGAGCTCAGTGCCGCTGCAGCGGGGACTCATAGGGCTCACAGCCCCACCTGCTCCCCAGGATCCCACGTCATGGCAACCTCAGCCCCTCAGAGAACATTTTGTTCCCATCCATAACCCCAAGAGCTGTTTACTTAATAAAATAGAAAAAAGATGTACCCAAATCTGTCAATCTGGGAACCTCCTGGGGGAACCTAGTGGGGATTTCTGTGCATGTGGGTCTGACTTCCTAGGAGTCCTAAAGTAGCCCCTCACCAGCAGGCTCCTTCGGAGTCAGAGGCACCCTAGACCACAGCCCCGACCAGGCTCATGGGAAGCTTCAGGAAGGAACAAGACGTCCCGGCCACACCCCAGGCCAGAGAGGCCAGAAGCTATTGGGGTAGGGGGTACAACCACACTTGGGGCCATTTTCGAATCCCCACAGGTGTGACATGTGGCCAGGAGCACAGCCGGACCACAGGGGAGGGGGGGACGGGGTAACTGTACCTCCTTTTGTCCCTCAAGGAGCCCGAGCTGTGTGGACCTATCAGGAACTGGCCAAGCTGAGGTTCTGTGTCTGGGGTTGCTCTTGTCGAGTCAAACTCAGGCTGTGGGAGGCAGCCCTGAGCTTTGTGGCATTGCTGATAAAACCAGTGCCACCCCCGTGTGGGGCCTTTTCTCTTCCCACCTTTAGCATCCTCAGTCTGACCACAGAGGATTGATTGACTCCTTAAAAGAAGGAGTGGTCTGTGTGCTGCTGGTGGGGGGCCCGGGTAGGATGCAGCATCGCAGTGGAGGGGGGATGTGGCCTGAGCTGTGACAACAAGCATCCACCTAGAGCTGCTGTTGGGCCCAGGTGGTGGCAGCTGCAGGTGGCCAAGGCCATGAGATGCTTTCTGTCCTGAGGCGCTTGTCCTGAGTTCTTTCGGCCCCCACATCCCTGAGTCAGTCATTTTTTTTCATGGAAAATAATTTGGGAAATGGAAGGAGAGGGTGAGGGTTGGAAAATGTGTCTTTTCCCCACTTTCCTGGCCGCTGGACCAACCCAGATGAAACCCTAGCAGCGGGTCCCTCCAACACACACGTCAGGAGCTGCCTGCACCCAGATGGCGTGTGTGGGTCCGAGGCCTCATTACAGGACCCACCTGTATGTCGTCTGCCTTCACATCTCCCTTCCTGTCAGCGGCAGGGTCTTTATTTCACGGGGGGTTGTTTTTGTTTTTTAGTATTTTGAGTTGTGGTTTTATGCCCCAGGGTTTAGTGTACTGACCTTATCAGTTGGAGCTCGGTGTCATTTGTATGATGTAATAGTAAACAATGTAGGGCCACCAAGAAAAGGGGGAAGCTAAAACGCACAGGATGGGTGGATAAGCTCCGTGTGTGCACCTATGATAGTCTGCACGTTGCTGTGAGTGTGGCAGGTCCCTCTGTCCTCCGTATTCCCATTCCTCTGTGTACCTGGCATTGTCAGAGAACGGGGCCTAGAGTGTGGGAAACGTACCATGGTACCGCTGTCTTCTAGGGAATGAAAGGGTCCTGATGGATCTTGCAGGGAGTCTCCTACCTGTATCTGAGTGTTCTGCGTTCTGACCAAGAACTGAAATGCTGATTTCTAAGGAGCACCAACTTTCAGAGTGAACACAACCCTTACGGCTAGCACTGTGTGCCTCTCCCTGATGGGGTCCAAGTGTCTTTGGAGTGTTTGGTAGGGACCCTGTGGCGTCTTCGGCGTGACATAAACGGAAATGTCCTCTTGTTTGCAGGCATCTTGCTCACAGGCAGTTCTGCTCCAGTGAGTATAGAGACGGAGATAATGATGGAGCAGCTGAAGGAACATCACCGAGACCTCAGGATCCAGCTGGAGACCAAGGTGCGGGGGCAGCTCTGCATCTGCCCTGGAATTCTCTGCCTCGTAGTGAGCTGGCGCCAGGAGGAGCGTTCGTAGGGAAGCATAAGTAAAACTGGTGTTCTGCCCCAAACCCTCTTCGGAAGGAGACAGGACACGGGAGTGGTAACAATGGGGAGGGAATGGTGTCACACTCCGGAGTGTCATGGGGATGCCTGAGGGCACCCGTGCTGTGCCAGCCCTCCCTGCTCCTCTGCAGTTGGGAATCACACTTACTGGCTGTGCTCCAAGCCTCAGTGACCTGGCATTTGCCCTTTACGGGGGACTCGGTGCCTTCATGGCCAGGTCCATCCTGGCTGAGGCTGTCCTCTTGGATGAACTTATTCCTGCTGTGTTTCTAGGTTGTAGAGGCATTTAAGGGACAGTATCCACATCTTGTCTTGTGTCCAGTTCTTTCACCTGCGAAGCAAGGCGGGCCACCCTCTGTCCCTCGGTTGTGCCCTTGGGCTCCCTGCATGGATTAATTGGAAGCTCCCCATGTACCCTTGCCCACCCATGGCCAGATAGTGTTCTTTCCATCGGGGGCCTGCAGGGTGTTCACAGGCACCCCACTGGCCTTGCGAAGGCTCCCCAGTTCTCTCAGTAGTTGTCACACCCTCTGCACCCTGCACACTGCCTGGCCATGTGCCAAGCTTGGCTTGGCCCCGAGCCACCTGTTCCACCTGATAGACCTGCCTCACAGGGGATAACGTAATGCACAGCCACATGGGACCCTCAGGGAGCGTTAGTGGTCCCTTCCACAGACCCTGACACCTCCTCAGGTCTGGGCCATCGGCTCTTTGGATGTTGTGCCTCACAGCTCCGTGTTTTTGTGTTGGGTTGTCAGCAAGGCCATTTTTAGGGCCTTGTTCATGTTTCTCTTTTTAGGTAAATTACTACGAGAGGGAAATCGAGGTAATGAAAAGGGACTTTGAGAAGGAGAGAAAGGAGATGGAGCAGGCTCACGAGCGCGAGGTCGGCGTGCTGGAGGAGCAGAAAGCAGACCTGGAGGTGCTCCACACCAAGTCTCAGGAGGTCATCCAGGGCCTGCGGGAGCAGCTGCAGGACTTGGCCCACGGCCCGGAGCCCGAGCAGCTGGGCCTGGCGCTGGCGCCGTGCTGCACCCGGGCGCTCTCCAGCCTGGCCCTGCGGCTGGAGGAGGAGCTGCACCTGAGGCATCGGAGCCAGCTGCAGCAGATCAGGTCTGGCCCAGCTTCTGTCAGTATTTCAGGTCTGGGGGTTCTTGGCCAGGACCAAAAGATAAACTGCTGAGAATTGCAGTGAGTCTCCTCTGGGCAGGTGGTGAGTGCTGAAAGAACAGGTCCTGGTATAAAGATTTTACTTTAAAAATACAGATTCACTAGAGCTTGGGCCATGAAGCCATTTGCCGTGTAGAAATTTATCAGTGTCATTTCCCTTTTGTCTTAGACGTGCCTGGTGGCAAAGGGCAATGTATTCTCCATCATTTAACATCGCATTCTCATTTTCCACGGTGAGGGGCTGTAGCAGGCAGGGAGATGGAGAAAAGCCCCAAAGCCCAAAAACAATGAGAAAGATGATCAGTTTGGGTTGGTAAGATTCTTGAAAAGGCTAAAATGTGCAAATGAAGGAAAGATTTTTTTTTTTTTTTCCCCAAAGCAGGGTCTTTCTCTGTCAACCAGGCTAGAGTGCAGTGGCATCATCATAGCTCACTGCAACCTCAAACTCCTGGGTTCAGGCAGTCCTCCTGGAGAGGAAAGGTTTTTTTAGAAAACCTGTGTTGGTATTTTGTGCATTCTGGTGTCAGAGGTACGTGAGAAAGGATCATGTGCCTGTTCTTGTCTCTCCAGTGTGACTGAGGAGAGTAAGTTATTGTGGACTCAACTGATGATCAGCCGGGACCCACTCTCCTTTGGAGAGCATTGGACCCCTCAGCTCAAGGAAGGCCCCCTTCCACCATACGGGCCGGGCCACCCCCAGCCCACGGCTGGACCAGGGCCGCCTCCCCTGGCCGCAGCTGAGCAGACAGCTGGGGCCAAATAGGTCTGCTGTGTACCTGTGCAGCTGCTGCAGAGGGGTGTTGCTTTGGGGTTGGTCAGATTCAGGTGTTGGGGCTGAGTGGATGTGGCCCCTGTCACCATGCTGATAACAGGAGGTCATGTCCCTGAACCTGGAGGAGGTGGGCATTTCCCTTTTAGGTAGGGGTTGGGGTGGCCTGAGGACTTGGGACGTAATGAGGAGGAATCATCGCTCCCTCTTCCCTCCCCTCCAGGATGACCCTGTAGGGTGGCCCCAGGCCATCCAGGGCTTGGGGAACCTGCTGCTGTCCTGGAGGATAGATAAAAAGTCATTTGTCACTCATGTGCTTCCCCGAGCTATCAGCTGTTTTCTCTTAAACCCAAGAATGTGTGATAAGGGACACAATCAGAGCCCCTGCCCCCACCGGGGGCAGAGGGACGGGTAGGGAGTGGCTCCCAGGTGAGCATGCGCCTAGCTGCCCACCCTGAGCCATCACAGGCCTTGGAGGACTCTGGCCTCTCGCTCCTGGGGAGCTGCTCTTGCTGCTCAGCCGGGCTCATGGTCGCTCCACATGGAGGTGGAGCCATGTGGACTCATTTCACTTGCTGTGCCTGCCCGGGCCAGGAGCGGGCAACAGCCCTTCCAGGCTTAGTGCTCTGCCCAGCCTCACCTCGCTTCCACTGGACTGGACACCCCGGGCCCGGCAGCTTAAGGGATTTTCGGGGGCAGTTCTGACTGTGCTTTTTGTCCATCTCACCAAGTCTTGGCACCAACACCCTCCTGTAGAACTCACTGCCGCGAGAGCCACATCCCGTGTCTCCTCTATGGTTCGGCAGCCACCAGCTGCACACAGCTACTAGGACTTGAACTGTGGCTAGTGTGACTGAGGGCCTGGACTTCAGTTCTATTTAGTTGTACATTTAAATACTCCCGTATGGCGAGTGGCTTCCACATTGGCTTCCATGTGCAGAACTTCACCCCGTTGGGGGCAGATCCTCTGCTAGACTCTGGAGGGTCTGGGTGTGGCTTGGAGCCCAGGGCATGTGGGAGGTGAGGAGGAATCACAAAAGCTAGCTGAGGAGAGAGGACACAGGTGGTTACAACAAAAGCTCGGTGGCCTTTTCTAACTTGAGAGAAGTGTCTGGGGCCGAGAGCTGGCAGCGCCTGTGGTATGTGATGCGCACTGTTTCTGCAGGAGAGAGGCCGAGGGCGAGCTGAGCCAGAAGCTGTCGTGGATGGAAGCCCAGCATGCTGCCCACTGTGAGGACCTGTCCCTGCAGCATCAGCGCGAGAAGGATGAGCTGCTGCAGAAGCACCTGCTGCAGGTGAGCGAGATGGCGGAGCAGCTCGACAAGGAGAAGCAGCGGCAGGCAAAGAGGGAGGAGGAGATCCTCACGCGCTGTCGAAAGCAGCAGCTGAAGCTGCAGGAGTCGATGAATGAAGAGCAGGCACAGATTTGCAAATCATTTGCCCTTGAGAAGGAGAGGTTAGAACTGGCCTACAGGAAGCAGGTGGAAGAGCTTGCCGAGGAGGTGGAGGCACTGCGGGCTCTTTGGAAAGGTGGGCTGCCGGTGGCAAACAGCGAACAAGAGAGCGCACACGGCCCCATGCCCCCAGGTCCAGGCAGTGGGGAGCAGCCTCCAGCCCGGCTGGAACCGGGCGATGGTGGAGAGATGGGGGAGCCGGCAGGAGGCGGGCCTGGTCGTGCGCAAGCCGGGTGCAAGGATGTGCCAGGCCAGCTCTGCTGTGTAGATGGCGTGCAGAGCCCAGCCTCAGCCCCTGCCCTGGTGGCCAATGGGCCCTCAGAGAGCCTCGGCCTCAGAAAGAACTGTTGGGGTTTGCTCAACACTGAGGAGGGGGCTTCTGTTCCCCCAGAGAGGTGGTCACATGTGCAGCCACATGGCTTGGACAGAGGGGCCATCCCAGGGGAACCAGTGCCTTCTGCCAGGTGTCCAGCGGACCTGAGCCAGCCTGAAGCCCCAGAGGGAGATGCCCGGCCAGCTCAGTCCCAGAGGTGGGGGCTACGGCTAAGCCCAGCCTCTTCGGGGAGTGGGCAGGCCGAGAGGCCACAGACTGTTCTAGAGGAGCAAGCTGGGAGCCGGAGTAGGGTGCTGGCCTCTGTGGGGAGCCAGAGACATGCCTCGCAGGAGCAGGCCGGGGACGAGGGTGCCAGGAGAGGGTCCTCGCCATCCCAACCCCAGCTTGCTGTCCCGGGGGAGATGGAGGCCGATGCAGCACCGGAGAAAGAAAAGAATGACATGAAAACCAAACTTCTGCAGCTGGAAGACGTCGTCCGGGCTCTCGAGAAAGAAGCAGATTCAAGAGAGAAAGACAGGTTTGGTTTCTACCCATTCTTAAAATACAGAACTAACCCACTAACCCTGTTGCTGCTGCATAGGTCCTTTCCCGCTGACAAGCTCATAGCCTCTGGCCAGGTGACTTTGTAGGGGTCATGAGTCCAGCTCAGGCCAGCCACCAACTCAGTGGCTTAAAATGACACACGTTTTCTTATATCGTGGAGGTTAGAAGAGTGAAATGTGTATCACTGGGCCGAAATTGGGGTGTTGGCAGGGCTGTATTACCTTGGAGGAGAGTCCCTTTCCAGCTTTTCCAGCTTCCTTGGCTCATGGTCCCTTCCGGCTTCGAAGTCAGCAGTGGGTGGCTGAGTCTTTCTCATTTCACATCACTCTGACACTGACTCTCTGCCTCCACCTCCACTTTTCAGGACCCTTGTGATTATATTGGGCCCCCCTGGATTACCTGGGATAGTCTGTCTAAAATCAGATAATTATCAGCCTTAGTTCCCCTCTGCTGGGTAATGGCACATTCACAGGTTCTGAGGATTAGGGTGTGGACAATTTGTAGAGGTCATTATTGTGCCTGCTGACTTTTCTCCTCTGGCTCATTTTAAGATGTTAAGATCTTCGGTGGTTTTTCTTTGGTATGTGTTTCTTTCTTTTTAACTTTTTATTAAAGTGTTACATACATAAGAAAAATGTACACATATGTAAAATTAGAAGAGTTTTCAACAAATTGAATTCATCTATGTTACCAGCACCCAGAACAAGGCATGGAACTCACCCAAGTCCCCTGGGGGTAACCACTATCCTGACTTCCAACAGCATAGATTAATTTTGCTTGTTTTAGTACCTTGTATAAAGGAATTATACCGTGCATATTCTTTTTTTTTTTTTTGAGACGGAGTCTGGCTC
>RJWJ010010783.1:0-46074 GCA_004363605.1 Indri indri | reverse complement strand
CCTCGGCCTCCCAGAGTGCTAGGATTACGGGCATGAGCCACCACGCCTGGCCCCATTCTTTGTAACTGTTACAAAATAGTTCAAAGTACTAATATTCCACAGCTTATTTCGCCAACCACCAATTGATGGGCTTTTAGTTCTTTTCAATTTTATTTTATTTTATGTTTTGCAGTCACAGACAGCGCTACAATATATGCCCCTGTCTGCTTGTCAAAGCTGCATCATCAGTGCACAAAAGCTCACGATGTCATATAGTTTTAGTGAACTGCTACTTTGTGATGTGAAACAGCCCCTTTAATTCTTTCACTATGTTTCACCTTCAATTCCGTTTTTTCTGATATTAATATTGCAATACTCTCTTTTTGTTAGCATTTGCTTAGTAAGCTTTTTCCATCCCTGAATTTTTAACATGTCTGTGTCATTTTGCTTTATGGTATTTCTTGTAAAAATCATAGCTCGGTTGTTTTAATCCAATCTAACTGTATCTGATTTTCAATGCCGTTGTGTATCTTTTTAAAATGTATTTTCTACCAATTATATGTCCTTGGTACGAGAGAGGGAGATGCAGCAGGCATTCAGTTCACCATGCTGAAACTGGAAATTTGTTATATATTTAAAATTTTTATGTAAACTTGAACTAGTGTTAAAGTGGTAATAATATGTGTGTGTATTAAAATGGATTATTAATGAAACTATCTGGATGGTAACATCGGGTGACAGCCTTGGTGGTCATAGTAAGATTTTCTCTTTTTTACAAAGATTTTATTTAAGGGTTAATAATTAAACCACTAGTGAATAAAATTATTAATTTCATTTACTTGAACTTCATTCAAGCAAATGAACTAAATTTACCAAAAGATGAAAAATTTTAATCATTGCTTTCCTTATACTTCAGTACACTTAGTAACGCATGTACTACTAACAAGTGAATATAAGGTGCCATTTGACAATACACAGAAAGATAGAACCTGAGTTCAGAAATAACGTAAGCTCACAAATTTGAACCATGAAAAGAATTCAGCAATTTCATGAAACCCGCAAGGCCTAACTTCAATTTGAGAAAATCCCCCAAGCACTCACAGCTTTTACAGAACAGTTAGGAAACTCTTTACTGGTTTTAATTATGTTCGAACTCCTTTTAGCAGAGTCTCTCTGTCTCCCACAGTGACCTGTGGGGCCCCATGGGAAGATAAGGGATGGGAAGGAGACTGCCCTTGCTTCAACCCAAACATCACTTTCCATGTGTTTTTTTATAAGGTTTCACTTGAAAAAATAATTCTGCTACCCAAAAAAGAAGCGATCTGATGTACCATTTCCATCTCCAGTAAAACTAATCCTAAGTCCTTTACAGGCACATAAAATGTGTCCTCTTTCAAACAGCTTCAGAACAGGGAATTTTTTCAGGTCTCAGAAATGCTCAGATCTTGATTAAGAAATCCTTCAGGGCTTCCAGCCGAGTTCCTTTAAGCTCAGCTTTCTGCAGTCCTGCATCTATTTCATAACAACGCTCATGTATTTGAAGATGATTATTCAGCTTTCCCCACTTCAAGCCAAATTAATTCAACTTCTTTTAATCCCTCTGTACAGATCCTACTCCCCAACATTTAAATCATCTCTTCTCTCTCAAACCTCTCCAAATGTCTCTTATCCCTCTCCAACTACTGAAGCAAAAACTATCTACCATAAAGCTGAGCACTATAAAAAAGAAAAGCCAATCTTCCTCATAGCTCCTTTGGGCTTTAATTTGGTTCTTCTGCCCTTCAAGATCACCTTGATGATGCTGGTATATCAAAGATAGCAACAAACTCTTTGACACTCTTCCCATCAAGAAGCATGGTTAATTTCACCTCCCCTTAAATCTGGATGGACCTGTGAGTGGACATTCTTACAGAATGGCAGAAGTGATACTATGCCAGATTTGACCTTAACCTTTAACAAGACTGGAAACTTCTACCCGGGCTTCTTGGAACACTTGCTCTGGTGTGTCCCAAGCTACCCTGGGATCTCCATGCTGTAAGGAAGCCCACGCTAGCGCTGTGGAGAGGCCACATGGAGAAGGATGACCCACCAGCCCCAAGATCTTCTGGCCATGTTAACCTACAGAATCATGAGATAATACTGAATTGATGTGTTATGTCACAAAGTTTTCAGGTGGTTTATTATACGGGAGGATAACCAGAATGATTTTTTTTTCACCTTTGTGGTTTGTTCTCCTTTCTCCCTCCCAGGGATCTTCCTGGACATTGGCACTAACTAAGGGCCCTACAAACAAAGGTGAGCAGCCTCAGGGTTCCAGCATGAATTAGCCTACCTTACCTACCAAGAAAATGAAGATTTCCCCTGCTTGCCCTCCAGTTTTCTTGCCTTGTGTCTTTTAAAAAATCTTTTTTCAAGAATATCCCTATAGACAGTCCCCATCAGTGAGAATTTCTCTATGAGTATAAAATTATATATTCTGCTTTCCTTAAAACGGTGTTTCTGTTGTCCAGTTTACAGCTTATTTTCCAAAGCTATTCAAGTTCTATGATGCTGTAGATGCAGTTGCAAAGCCTAGCACATTTTCAAAGCAAAGCAATAGGCTTACATTATTTGGTATTAACAAGGATTTTCAATTCTATGAGGTAGAGCTATAACTTAGGGGCTTTCCTGGGTTGCAAAAAAGAAATCATAGCTAGGAAGTGATGTTGCCAGTTTAAAACCCAAGTGTTTTAATTAATTCCCACAGGTTAGAAGGTAGTATCAACAAGAACGGGGAGTTTGGGCGCTTTCTTTGAACCGAGCTCATTCAAAGCACATGCTTGTAGAGACATTCATCTTCGCAAGGACGTATGACAGTCCTTCCACTGTATGACCTGGAGCTGGGGATGGGCGGGAGATGAAGTCCTCATTCCCTAATCGTGTTTTGTCGTTGTATCTCAAAAAGAGCAAATAACAAAAACAGATTTATGTTTCAAAGTTCTTCTCAATATACATTACCTGAGAGTCCAGTTGGGAGATCAGATATCATAGAAAGAACAATAAAAAGTTCAAAAACCAAATACTTAACTTCCCACGGCCGTGTTCAAATCAGACTGATTTGGGGGCTTGGTTGCTCAGATGAAATGGAACCTAAGACCCACAGATTGTCGATATCCTGTCACCTCACGGAAAAGGCTCTCTGGGTCTGCTTGCCCGCACAGAGCAACTGCAGGAAGAAAGGCAAGCAGCACATAGTGTCACACTCAGTTGCAGCTGGCAGCGTCGAAAGTATCTATTGCAAGTACTTTTTTAGCTTATCATTTGCCTTATAATTTATTTAGATATATTTATATATCATACATTCTTTATTATATATCATATTAATTTGTGCATATATTTATATTTATAATTATTTTTAAACTTACAGGAGTTTTAGGTTTTTTAAATTTAGTCAAGTATATCCATCTTTTCCTTCAGGGTTTCCATCGTTAACACCATTTAGACAGTCAGTTCCCTAATGCAGACACCCGTCTGTGCCTGTGGCTGTGGTCTCTCTTCCCAGAGAAAGTCCACCTAGCGGGTGAGTGAATGAGCCCGGGCCTCTAAACTGATGTTATCTGGAGCTGCAAAGCCCCAGTGGGGGACACATGAAGACCTCATTGCTTTAATTAGCCAAGACAGGTATAAACCCTTCTTTAATCTGATTGCCTTTGGCAGACATGCTTTCTCCTTGGTCACAGACCCTGCCCAGCCCTGTCATTTCTGCACATGGCCACTTGCCGCTGAAGGTACATGCCCGACGCCTGCAGGTACGTGCACGTGAAACCCGGTCACAGAGCCTCCTGCCCAGAAAAGAAAGAACCCAACTAGAAAAATCTGAGAAAAGGACTCTGACCCAGCCTTGGTAGCTATGACTAGACAGCTGGGTATATGTCTAGAAGAAAGCGGGTAGAGGAGAAGGAGCTGGGCAGATGACTCTGCTGCTCTCTGACTTGGTCCCTACTGCTCTTGTTGACGGGCTCTCCGAGTATGCCCTAAGTTCCAGCTCTCTGAGCGAAGACCTGCCTGAGCGAGCTAGCCACTGTTATTCCACACGGACAGAGATGGGTATAACTTTCCAAGCTATTCACCACCCCACAGAATGTGCCCTCCTCCCGTCGAATCCTCAGTAGTCAGGGGGGGCAAGGCCTGGGAGCAGACACGGCCCCGTGCGCACAAGCAAATGCTCAGAAGGTGCTGTGGGTACTGTGAGCATCCTTTGGCTCTGTCCGGGTGAGTGTGGTACCTACCTGGCAAGCACCTGCTTCACAGGTGCAATACAGTGCTAGCTGTCTACCCAACACTGTACTAATCACTTCACGCGTTTCATTTACTTCTCTTAATCACTTCTGAGGTGAGTATCGTTGTCCTCATTTTTCAGGTTATAGTATGTAGAACTATGAAATGATCATACATGAGAGCCAATATTAATAACATAGATATTGGCTATTAGGACAAGACTTTTAAATGTGAGCAGTATCATAAGATTGCAATAAGTACTATCAACTCAACTGAGTAAGACAGAGGGATCTTAACTGTCTAGCAACGCGCAATAATTAAACACCCAACCAACCTAAAAACAGTCACAGCCAACAGCAGCACAAACATCTGGCAGATTCAGAACCAAAAGCAACATTATGAGAATAAATATTCAGAGAGTTCCTAAGGATATTGTCTGAGTCTGTCCTGGCTGCTGTAACAAAATGCCATAAACTGGATGGGTTATAAACAGCAGAAATTCATTTCTCGCAGTTCTGGCGGCTGGAAATTCCAGGATCAATGTGCCAGCAGATTTGGTGTTTGGTGAGGGCCATTTCCTGGCTCATAGACAGCACTTTCTTACTGTGTCATCAAATGGCAGAAGAGAAGAACTCTGGTCTCTTCAGCCCATTATAAGCATCCACTGCCATGATCTGATCATATTCAAAAGGCCCCACCCCTTAATACCATCACCTTGGGAGTTAGGATTTCAACATATGAATTTTGGAGTGGGGGGGACACACAGATTCAGATGATAGCAGATTTTATGTTTAAAAACTCAAAAATTGGTAGAAGGAAGTATGGATTTATTTTAAGGTAGTAGATCACCTTCATTAAATACAAATCTTTACAGAATAAAGAATTCACTGCTAAGACTGCTTACTGTCTCATCAATAAGAATGAGAAATAATCAACCACTTCCTCCATGTAACTACCAGAAGCCCCACAGCTTGGCCAGGCCCACGATTTAGTAAAATAAGGAGTCCATTAAATTTTGATAGTGTTCTGTTTGTAACTAGTTCCAAAACTAGAAGACTTGGAAAAGACACATAACTAGGAAGGGGTTCCATAAATCTACTAAGTATGGTAGAAATCGATTACATCCTAAGGAGAGCATAGTAACCAAAAAGCTGGTGTCTCAGAAAACATCTCTTAAGCTTTCAGAAAAGCAGAGCCAGGGAGATTCATATCCAGTCTAAATATTTCTATCCAGAGAGCTACTGGGACCTCTAACAGCTTCTGCAGTGAAACACAGCCTGCCTGGATTCCTTGCCCAGCCACAGGAGTCAAAAGTTAGTATTCTGTCAGTTCTCTGCCGTCCACTTGGGAAGAATTATACCACACCAAATTCTTTTTTTAGTGTGTTCACCTTTTTATTATGAAATAATTCAAGTTAATGTAAGAAAATTTAGAAAATAATAGTAGAGAAAAGAATTTTAAAAATCACCTACAGTCCCACTACCCTGATAACTACTATTTACCTTTTTAATGAACGTTCAGAATCCTAATGCAAATGTTCTAAAATTTGAAACTTTTGGAGCACTGGCATGACACTCAAAGGAAATGTTCATTTGGAGTATTTCAAATTTTGGAGTCTTGGATTTGGGATGCTCAACTGGCAACGATAATGTAAATATTCCAAAAGTCAAAAAAAAAAAAAAATCCCAAATATAGAATACTTCTGGTCCCAAGCATTTCAGATAAGGGATACTGAACCTGTAGTAGGTTTCCTTCCAGTCTTTCTTCCATGTATGTAAAGTTTTGTTTGCTATTAGTTTTGTTTGATTTATACATTGCTATAGCTAGCCACAACGTTCACTTTGCAAAGTGAGTATTTTCTTTATTTTTTTCACTGAAAATCATTTCACACGTGTCTCCCTGTGTGGTTATGCAAGCTTCCCAAACGTCTGCGTGCATTCTTACTCCCAGGCCAGCTCCACCCAGAGTCAGCTGGTCTGTGCTCAACAAAGGCGAGCTCATTTGATCATAAAACAGCCCTGTCTGCTGAGGGAAATCTGCTGCCCTCAAACTCCTAATACGTTTCATTACCTTTGAATTATCAGTTTGGAATTATCCACATCACTGCGCTTAATTATCCACCTCGCTGCCTTCTTCATTAGCATGGAGGGTGGAACCGGGCTGGCCTGTATTCTCCTCAGAGCCTCAGTCACTTCCGATTAGCGAGTTGCTTATAAAATGGCCTCAGCCCAAGCCAGCCACTGCCATTTAGTGTCCGGTACCGGCAGAGCATTTCATTTACATTCTGTCTCTGGGTCAGCAAGAAGGCGGTGGGTTAGTGGGGTGGGGGATGCGGTGTTAAGGGCCGCCCCACCAAGGCTGCCCAGCCCTCCTGCCTCCTTCCTTCTACTGCTTTCTCTTTCGCTGTCCTCCCTGCCCACAGAGCTCTCTCTCTCTCCAGCTTTGCCCTCAACAGAAGAAAATAGCTGACTTCCGCAAGCTGCAGTGCGAGACAATAGCCACCTACAATCCTGTAATACTTGTCAGTCCTCCACCTCCCTGGCCCTCCTGCCACTCGAGATGGCCCTAACGAAAGGCCCCCATGGACCCCCAAGGCAGGCCCAAGCTGATTCAAAGCAGGGATTTGAATTCATTTAAGCCAAGCAAACCAGTGCTCACAAACCACACTCAATTTACTAACCTTTAAGCCAAGCAGAAACATTACTTTTCTTTTCCTTCTTCTTTTAAAATAGGAGTCAAGTAAACTAGTATCTCAAATGTAAATACAGTATTTTTAAATCTTGAAGCAGGACATAAACACACTCTCCAAAGTAAAACAGAACGGCAGCAATACCTCACCATCACTCAGCACTCGCTCCCCTCCAAAGCTCTTTATTTGGAAATGACACACCTTTGCAAACCCTCTACCCCTTCCAGGGATTCCCGATAGATAGACAAGTTTTATTTTCTTAAACATTCACCTGTAAGCACTATTGCTGAGTGCTGCTTTTTAAGAGGCTGGCAACATCCTAACCTATTGATTTGCGAAAAACCTGTAGTAAAGTGTCCTGTCGCAGGGCTGGGCTTGCTGCTCACCAGCTGGGACAGTCAGAGGCTGTTTGCCGCCCCCCGCCCCCCACCACCACCACCAACCAAGGCGAACAGAGGCTCCTTGTCTGGAAGGAGCCAGCCAGGAAGTGCCTGCTGCGCTGGTGTAGACGTGGACGTTCACTTAGGAAGTCAGGCTGTCTGGAGGATGGACGCCGAGGAGACCGGAGGGAACGAGGAGGACAGGGAGGTGTGACGGTGACCAGTGGAAAGTGCAGGCAGTATCTGAGCCGCAGGCTGCTTCTGGGGCCGTCACACGCCTCAGCCTCAGCAGGAGTGTCTTAGGAGACTGAAAGAAGTGACGGATTTGTATGACAGAATATTCGATCCTCAGGAAAAAATTTTCTCGACTTTTCTGAGTCACCCCTTACTAAAAGAAAGCATGAGAGACTCCTCTGTGTTCAGTCATAGACTGGCTTCCATGGATCCCACAGGTAAATGCATTCTCCAGTCGGCTCACCTGTACGTTTACAAACGGACTTATTCATTTTTTAGCAAACATTTATTAAGTATAAACTAGGTGTTAGGCACCTTGCTAAGCTGCCAACACCTCGGGAAGCCCACGGGACATGCCCACTGGTGCTGGCAGAGCTCTGGGGTTCTCTCTCCCTCTCTCATATAAAGACACACAGTGTATGTTCTATAACTGTATCAAGAGCTTCAAGGTGGCAGGTGTGCTGCTAAGTGCTTTATATGCATGACCTTTTTTTTCTTCTTTTTTTTTAATTTTAGAATATTACGGGGGTACAAACGTTTTGGTTACATAAATTGGTTTTGTATCATTTGAGTCAAAGTTATTAGTGTGCCCATCCCCCAGATAGTGTGCATTGTACCCGTTAGGTGTGAATTCACCCATCCCCCATTCCCCCTGATTGATTTCTGATCAGTGTTATTTCCATATGTGCACATAGGTGTTGATTGATTAGTTTTAATCCTCTTGGCAACCATAGACAGTAGAAATTGTTTTCCCCATTTTCTAGATGAGGAAATTCAAGTTCAGTGAGGTTCCATAATTTGCCAAGATCACACAATTCACAGGTGGCCAAGTTATGATGCAAAACGAAGACTGATTGATTCAAAAGCCTGTGCATTTAGCCACTACATGATATGACCTCTCGGAGCTCACTGAACACAGGGCTGATGCCAGTAAACAAAGCTCTGGCTCCTGGTAATCTCTCGCATGCCCACAAGGTACCATGTGAAAACATGGACACCTGAGAACGACAGGAAAAGCCAAAGGTCTTGCTATAAAACGTCTTCAAGGCACTTTGGGAGGCCAAGGTCAGAGGACTGCTTGAGGCCAGGAGTTCAAGACCAGCCTGGTCAACATAGCAAGACATGGGGCAGGGTGGGGGTAGCGGGGGAAGAAGAAAAAAGAAAGAAAAATCATATTTTTATGCCAGATCCTGGAATGCAGAAGGATCACACTGGAGGAAACCTTGAAATTTCTCTATGCTAAACAATCTAGAATTCATCAAAAGAATGGCTCCATCAAATGGTGTATTCATTATACAGAACAAACCAGAGCCACACGCATCGACATGAATTAACCTCAAAACATGAGATTACATTCTAAAAGATAAATTGAAGAACAATAAGAATTGTCATACCATTCATTTCAAATGTAAAAATTAGTAAAACGATGCTATATTGTTTCTGGATGGGTGTAGGTATAGTATAAAATATATGTGCGAATGATAAACTCCAATAATGGGGTAATGATTATTTCTAGAGATGAAGACAGCAGAATGGGATTAGGGAGGGGTTCAGAAAAGGCTTCCAAATTATCTTAAAAACATATAATGAAGCAAATGTGGCAAAGTAACAAAATTTATTAGAGTAGATGGTAGATACATACATAATAGTTACATTATTCTCTATGATTTTCTGTTTGAAATATTTCATAATTTTTGAAACTAATCCATCTCTCAGATTGTACAGTTAAAGAAACAGAGGTCCTGTGAAGTCAAATGACTGCCCCAAGGTCACACAGCTAATGATAGAGACAACATTAACACATGGCCTGGGGTCCTCTGTGGCTTTGGTTCTGTGTTTTGATACCTGGCAGCTTCTCTGGGGCTCTTGCTCAAACCGTGCAATTTAAGAATTGCGAAGCTGCAGTGTGCCCTGGACTGGCCCGCCCTCTTTTCCATGATTCACGTTTCTGGGCTCCCAGTTCTCAGTCCCCAGGACCTAAGAACTACAGACATTTTAATACTTGGAGACCGTGAAACTGGAAGTTAGAAGGCCCAAAAGCCACTAGCCAAACGGGTAGAATGATTGTGAACCACAATTCTAACAAGTTTGGTTAACAGCCTCCCCAGACACTATAAACATCATTAGAAGTTTCCAATTAGGATACAAGCGGGGAGGAGGGAGGACAAACAGCTCCCAGAAATAGGCTCGCAGATAGCAACAGCAGAGAAAGACACAATTTAAATAGCAAATAAAGGCCTTATTATGGTCCTGGCCGTTCAGTGTAAATGGCAATCAAAAATAATTTAAAATTTAAAATGTTTGAGGGCAGCAGATCTCAAGCCCAGATGTGCAGGAGAATCACTGGAGAAATTTTTTCAAAAACGTCTGTACCTGGGACCTACTCCACCAAACACCATTCCACTGCTGTGGGATTGGGCTCAGGTATCAGCATTTCTCAGAGCTGCTGGAACGACGTCTACGCGCTGGCGGAGCTGAGAACAACCGCTTGTAAGAGTCAGCGATCGGAAAGCCGGCCCTTCTCCCCGGTGGCAGTCGGGGGCAGAGGCTGCGCCGTCTGCGTGTGACTCGGTTTGCGCTCAGCCCCCAAGTTCTCTCACGCTGCCGTCCGCTCCGCCGCGAGCCGCCGGTCTGTGCTAGCGCTTCCGTTTCCGCTGCCCTGCGCAGCCTCCGCGCCCACGCGGCAGGGGCCGCCTGGGGCTCCTTCGGGCCGGGTGCTCCTCGCTCCGGCCTCCAGGACCGCGGCCCAGACGCCCACAAGTCGCACCTGCACCGCTTCCTAGGCCCCTCCGGCCTGAAAGTACAGTTCCGGCGGTAGACATTCTTTCTTACTCATTTAATTTGGCAAATGAGTATAATTTTAAGGACTCCAGGTTATCTTGATAAGCAACATTATTAGACGTCAGGAATAACCAATTTAAGACTAGTGGATGATGTACAAAATGTATTCGCTAACCTTCATGTCCGTGACCCATGGGTCGGGGCTCCCAGTTTTCAATCCCCATAACATAAAATCTGCACACATTTCGAAATCTGGAGTCTTGAAGTTGACATGAACAGGCATGCAGTTTCACTAGCCAAATAGGTAAAATAATCAAAATCTATCGAACTTCTAAAACTATAGAAGTGGGCCATGACTTCCGTAAAATTTTTTTCTGAACTTACTGAGTTCAAAAGTATAATAGTAATAATTATCATAATGAATGTTGCCATTTATTGAGCGCCTCCTCTATGTGGTAGTGCTAAGTAATGTGCTAAACAGGTAAGATTATACCCATTTTACAGATGAGAAGTCTGAGGCCATCTAACTTGCCCCAAACTACTTAATAAATGCTACTGTTAGTTAGGATCTTAAGCTGCGCTTACCTGACTCACAGATCCTACATTTTCCCTGTTACGTAGCAGCGACTCTCATTCATTCACCCCTAGACACACACGCAAAAACACACATACACACACACACACACTCTTTCTCTCTCTTATCTTTCTTCTTGACTACCTCTTCCAGGTAGTTTCACTGAATTGTAAAATTTCCAGGAAACTGGAGGTTCATTAAAGCATGAAGAACAACATAGGAGTATCTTACTTTAAAAGGAAAACAAATGTCCCTGAAAAAACTGTAAAATCAATTTCTGCAAAACAAGTAAAAGTTTTTAATTTATGATTCCAGAGATACATGCTCACAAAATAACCTGAAAAAAAACATGTAGTTTAAAATTAAAATGTCCTTTATCTCTGATAGGGAGTGAGAAGTGCTGTTCCCTGTCAGCCATCAAGACACTACACCCAGCCTGCAAGGGGACAGAGTTTGAGGTCCCATGTTCTTAGCATCCCCTGTGCCCAACCACCCCGCTGTCCCCCAGATCCTGGAGGGGCCCCGGCACCTACATCCACTCCTTTAACTAAAGTCGTCACCTACAGTTCTTGCTGGTCTAATGAGGAATAAAACAGCAGATCTGTCAAGCAGGAGGATGCTCACGATGGTCCCTGTTCTCTGGGGACTGGAGTCACAGTGCAGTCCAGGTGGCTGGCTTGGGTGGTGCCTTCCTTCCCTTCCAGGACGTGCAGACAGGTCCGGTCCCCATGACTGACGGGAGGCCACCTGCAGAGATGCTGTAGCAGGAACCACTTCCAGGAGCTCAGGGCTTCTGGGGCCCACCCACAGCGAAGGGGTCAGACTGTCTCCTTGTGCTCAGGTGCTTTTAAGCTGTGCCTTTGCACGGTGGGAGCTTTCTCTACCAAATGAAATATAAAATCTATTGACAGGCTTTTTTAAAAATATAGACTACTGAGAAACATTTCCTTACACAAATAAAGCATCCTAATTAGTACTATAGTGTCACCTGAATAAAGTCCCCTTCTAATAAGCAAAATTTTGAGTCTGCATTAAGTTGTAAAGTTGAATTAAAAGAAAACGTTCTCTGTACTTCTCCTCTGACCTCCCCTCAGCCCTAGAAGCATGTCGTGCGTGTCTGATCATAAGCAGAGATAGCAAATAAAATATAACAGAGGCTGTAGCGATCTAGAACATGGTAAGTATTTAATAAGTGCTTTGTGATTGATTTATTGATTGGTTATTTGACGTACACATTCTGCCTTCCTTGATCCATCCTCTGTGTTGGGTTTACAGTATTTGTATCTCTTACCATCGTGCTCCTCCCCCAGACACCCACCGCTCCATCTCCTCCGTCATCGTGTAACTGTCAAGATGGGTTTTTGAAAAACTTGTTTACTAATGAGCTAGGTCATGAAGAGTTAAAGACCAAAAAAACCAAAAGTATTTAAAAACAAAACAAAACAAAAGCAACAATAACAAAAAACTCCAGGAAGAATCAAGACTTCAACAAAACAGTCTGTTAATATATGCAAAACACAGGTAGGGTCTAGTGCTGCTCCCTCCCACCCCAGAACCATGCGGCTTACAACAGATCCTCAAAATGACCACGGGATCACTGACATCCCACCGCGATGGCCTCTGGTTTCCTTACCCATTCTTCAATAAGCAGCATCCTCTTTCAACCAGCCAGGTACAAATGTGGGGTTACTTCTGAGTCATACCGGGCCAACTACCTCCAGTTCAACCCTAGTGCTGGCCAGGGGAGAGTCACTGTTTCTTCCATGCTGACGTCCTGGTGCAGCCTTAGAAAATGTCACTGAAACACTTGGCAGATACCTGGAGCCAAGTGGCTACTGATGGTTCTGACATTGCCGGGTTTGCCTGGAAAGACTCCCTTCCCTTTCATCAGCTTGGCTGGAATTGGAACCTCTTGGAAACCTTGACCCCACAGACCTAGAATTTCGGTTAGAGGGCCAGAACCCAGCTTGGTTCCCACCCACTGGAATGAACTTTTGTAATCTGAGTGACCTGAATATATGTGCTCATTTTAAAGTGTTGTGGTTTTTTTTATGTTATTACAATTATTAAAGTAAGAAAACTGGAAAATAGTTCATGTGTCTTTATTTTTTAATTTTCTGGAAAATAGAGAATAATAGAATAGAGTGGGGTTTGGCAAACCATGGCCTGGCGTCCAAACAAATCTGGCCTGCAATGTTGGTTTATTTATTTTCTCTTTTTTTCCTCTCTTTTTTTTTTTTTTAGAGACTGGGTCTTGCTCTGTCACCCATGCTGGAGTGCAGTGGTCTGGTCATAGCTCACTGCAGTCTCGAACTCCTGGGCTCAAGCAATCCTCCTGCCTCAGCCAAGTAGTGGTAGCTGCGGCTACAGGCTTGTGCCACTGCACCTGGCTGTGATGTGTTTTTATATAACCAGCAAGCTATGAATAGTTTTTACATTTTTAAATAGTGGAGTGAAAAGTCAAATGAAGAATAATATTTTATAATATATGCAATTATATGAAATTCAAATGTCAGTGTCAATAAAGTTTTATTGAAATGCAGCTATGTCTATTTATTTATGTATTATCTATAACTGCTTTTGCACTACAATGGCAGAGTGGAATTGTTGCAACAGACATGGCACAGAATATTTACTAGCTGGCCCTTTACAGAAAAAGTTTGCTAATTCCCTGGAATAAAGAAAGAAAGAAAAAAAAAAAAAAAAACCAAAGTTACATTTTCCCAAAGCAACATTTAAAATTTTTTTCTGTTTTATTTCTGTTGGTAGAGAAGGTTTTGCATTATTTTAATTTGTGTTTTCTTAAAATAGTACTCTTCGCTTAAAAGAATATAACCTAATCACTGTAGAAATGGAAAGTGTCATAAATGGATAAAGAAGTTAAACATCACCAAGAAATAATCTCAACGGCCAGAAACAAATGATCACATTTTAGCATGCATCCTGTGAACTAAAATAAAATTTTAAGGCTCACCCCCTCACCGGCTGACTAAATGGACCCCCTTGTGGCCAAAGAAATATCCTAAAACTAAATTGTCTGCCAAGAGGAAGGAGGTCAGACATGCCTTATCATTCCCCTCCTCCCTTCTTGGGGACATCCTTTGTAACCCATTAACAGGCCTAAGGGTATGCAAGACAAACCTGCAGGTCCTCAATTTACACAACAAATCTATGTCCAGTGGCTTATCTCTGATAAAGAGCTCCTTATGTTAAAACATTCCAAGCCTTTAGACAAAGCTTCATGTCTTTAACCAATTACAGGCTAAAGAATCTTTTAAGCCACCTGTAACCTGTAAGCCCCTGCTTCGAGATGGCCCACCTTTTTGGGCCAAACCAATGTATGCCTCCCACGTATTGATTTATGATTTCACCTGTAACCCGTCTCCCTGAAATGTATAAAACCAAACTGTGACCCAACCTCTGCGAGTCCACTGCTCAGGGCCTCTTGGGTGTGGCTCTGGGTCATGGTCCTCAAATTTGGCTCAGAGTAAATCTCTTTAACATTATTTTACAGAGTTTGGTCTTTTTTTCCGTTGACAATCCTTTCAATCTTTTTTTTTCCCCATGGGACAGATAAGAAGTTTAATTAGTACAAAATATTTCTTTGGTGAACAAGGAAGCTGGACCGGAGACTGAGATGATCTCAGGAGGTGTCTTTTCTTTATTATTCTCATTGTTGAAGATCCCTGGTCTTGTTTTTAAAAAACCACTTTACTGAAGTATAGCATATTTTTAATATGTATTTGTTTCAGTTTTTACAAAACTGGGCTCATGATATTTTGCATCTTGCTTTCTTGCACTTGAATTTAAATTATGAACACTTCCCGCAAACTTTTTGGTATTACAATCAATGAAAGTGAAGTGTTTCTCTCCCCATTCCTTGAATAATGCCTTATGGACTATTTTACTATATCGTAGAAAATGGTGGTTTTTTCTAGAATAAAAAAGAAAATAATTAAAGCCAATTTCTGTGAGTTTAGAAAAGACTTGCAGTTCTTTCAAGTTACTAGAATCTCTGTTCTATTTTATGCTTCTTTAAAGAAATATGACATTTTTCTTTAGTAAGCAAACCATTAAAAATACATAAGTGCTTTTGTTTTTTCAATCCAACAGGAAAAAGGAGAATGTGAAGCTTTCCAATTGGAGTTTTATTGGTTTCTATGTTATTAAGTATAACATTTCTGCATGTCTATAAAATCTTCCCTGTATCTATGTACGAATACTAATATGAAACACAACCAGACTTGCAGAGTTATGCCAATTCCTTCTGTGAGAGCAATTGTTGGAAACATTACTATTTAATTACTGGAAGGTCATGTTATTTCATTATCAAAGGGCATTTATTGGAAATAAAAACTGTTCTGAAACCACACCTAGCAACAGGCTATGGTTCTGCACAACTATTATATTTAATTGGAGTTATTTCCTTAGGTTTAAGTAGCAAAGATTCAACATAAAAGGATTGAAGGGTGGGGGTGGGGGGAGGATGCATGCTTCCTTGTGTTAGCTTTTCTTGCTATCACAAAAAGAGATTTCCAAAGCTGTCGTTGGAAAATAAGCAACATTGAAAAGGAATGGTTTCAGTTCCACACATGGCCCTTATTCTAGGCAGAAACCACGTTGCCTTTGTTTTACATTACAGCTTCTACTCTCCAGATGGAATTGAGGGACATTGAATCAATTTGGAAAACCAAAGTCGTTACTGTAAGTGATACATATCAAAGCGTAGGACCTCACTGTGGATAACCAGAGTGTGGAGCTGAATCCATTTTGGTTCCCTTCGCTGTGCAGAGGGCGCCAAGTGAGTTTACCGTAAGGAGGACCAACCAGTGATTAGCTCTGATCTGTAAATCTTAGCTCACTAAAAACCCAAAACCTTTAGGCTGTTTATTGCAATCACAGTGATTTACACATACCCAAAGGAAGAGGAAAGCAAAGAAAAAGTAGGGGAGGGAAGAAAGGAAGGAAGGAAGAAAAGGAGGGAAGGAGGGAAAGAGGGAGGGAGCAAAGTAGAAAGGTAAAAGGAAGGAAAGAGAAAAGGAAATAAAGAAAAGCTATTGGTGTACAACAACTTTTATTAGCATCTTTCTGTGTTCATAATGGAACCTCTTACAGCTGAGGAATTCTTTGATGATTTATGGCCAAGAAGAACATTGGACCCCTGTTGATTTAAAATATATGCATGTTTTCAACTGCCATGGGCTCTCTGTTTTTGCTGCCAGATGTAGTGATGAAGTTAAGGAGATAATTCTTTCCATGAGGAGGAATCAGGGCAAAGAAACACTGTCTTGAAATGCAGGGAGAATCATCATGGAACTCCAAGGTCAAACTGTGCCAAGTGGTCAGATTGATTGCTCATCTACAGAGCAGGCAGATAATGCCACTGCAGGAGGGTGGGAGAGCTAAGGGCTACCAAAGTGCCTGGCACACAGTAGGACTTCAACAAATGATTGCTGACTTTGAATGGAGAGTGTTCAGCGAATCAGTGGCCACCTAAAAACAAAGGAATGCCTTTTGGGCCACAGCGATGAGAGAGCCAGTATTTATAAGCCACAGCACAAATTACCAAACCCACCCCCGAGAGGCTCAGATAACATAATTTACAGTCTTTTAAAATGGATTAGACACACCACAGTGCAAATGCATTCTCTAACAAGGTTCTGAGCTGTACTTCTGGAAGGAAGAAGCTGCTCCCTTCCATCTGATTTAGCACCTACATTATTACCTAACCTCTGGAAACAAAGCCAGCAAAGGGCAAACTGGGCAATTGTAAAAATTGTATTTTAATAATCACTCATTGCAAAAGCACCCAGTGAAAAGTCGGCATACTTCAGCTTAACACTGGGTGGCTGGGGTTTGGAGAGGAAAGGTAAGCCTTGGGCATGACCAGGCAGCAAGGGATGAAGCCGAACTCCGCTCCTCGTCTTCATCTGCCACTCTGTCCTCCATGAGCTGGTGCCTGGGGAAAGAAGCCATAGCCACTGCCAACTCCTTTTCTCCTGTAACTTTTGCTTTTTGCTGCTGGTAGGTAATTTTTGAGTCACTAAACCCTAACCAGAAAGCCCTTTAGAAGATTCAAACATGAGCCTACTTGGAAAGGAGTGGCAAGGTCAAGGTCCTGGCATGCTGGGCAGGGGGTGCCAGAGCTGCTCCTGGCCTCAATAAACCAGTAATAACCACAGTTGTCTCTATTGAGTGCTCACTGCATACATTACACATATTCCTCTTCAATCATCCATCAACTCTATGAGGTAGACTTTTATCATTCCCTTGCTGCAAATGCAGAACCAGAAGCACAGAAGTTAATTAACTAGCCCAAAGTCACGCAGCTGGTCCCAGAGTGCTAGAACCTCTGCTTTTGGACTGGGCACCTGGCCTCTTAGAATAAAGACTACATATCCCAGCCTCCCTTGCAGCCAGGTACGGACAGGAGACTAAGATCTGGCCAATGGGCTATGAGGGGAAATGGTATAGTATAGGGAACTTCCTGCACTTGCCTTTAAAAGGGGAGGCACTCTCCCCACCGCCCCTTTCCTCTGTTCTACCATGCTGCTGCTTGCAATATGGACAAAGTAATGGGACATCTTGGACCTGGCATTTGAAGGCATCATCCTATGGATGGTGCAACACCAAGATTGAAGAGCCTGACTTCTGGGCAGCTGCACCAGGTAAAGCAGCTATCCCAGTGTGGGGTCACCTATCTCAGACTGTTAAGTAAGAAAACAAATAGCCTTCTACCTTGTTCAAACCTCTGTTACTCCAGTTTCTTTTATACAGCCACTCTGTACCCTAATTTACATCACAGCGGGGCTGGAAGCGGAACCCAGTTCTGCCTGATTCCAAAGCGTGCTCTTATCTACCGCGTAGTTGCAGTTCTAGGTGCTGACACCAGAAGAACAATACGAATTCCCAGTGGAAGAAGTACTCATAATTCCTGCTTCAGAACACAGGGCCACTCTTTGACACTGGATTCTAAAGGATGGGGGTGTAATGGTGTCCCCGTCAAAGAACCCTGTCAGTATGAAGCTCCTATAAAATAGAGTGTGCATGGCATTCACAGGCATCAAGAGGGCTGGCCAATGGTCCCTTGAGCTAGTTGCAGTCACGGTTTTCATTAAGCAAAAGGATCGGAAGGCCTTGCCTCTTATTTTTTTGATACAATTCAGCATAAGCAGAGCAAGCCTGGAAGAAACTTTACATAGATGTATTTGAGGTTGGCATTCCATGTTTCCCAGTTTCTGCACCTTCCCATCCCTAGAGGTGGTCTCTGCCCTAATCCTGGTACCCTGGCCCCTTCCCTCTGACTCACCCTCCACCAAAATAGAAAAGGATCTGACATCTGGAGTCCGTAACTGTCTGTCACCTCCCAGCCTTCCTTCCCCTCCAACCCTTTCTCCTATCTCAACAGTGCCAGGGAAGGTCCTCCTGTTCCTAGGAATTTCCTAGGGCAGAAGCAGAAGTTTTCATCCTCTCTTAAGGTGTGCAGAAAAGTGCAGGCTCCACCACCTAACTAGCAGCGCTTACTTGCTGTGAAACCACCATCAGCTCCATAATCCTAAAGTAAGAATAGTAACAGATCTCACAGGGCTGTTGGTTGAGTAACACAAGATGATACATGCAGATGGACCTGGCTCGTAATAGATGTTCAACACATGCTCATGCTTTGCACTTGATCGGCTCTCCCCTTCCTTTCTGCCAAGCACATAAAGCACCATCTCTACATCCCAAGCCATAGTTCCTCGTATTCCACCACTCTTGACAATGTAAATAGCTTTTAGATGATACCTTATGTTCCATAATTCTATCTTATATTTTAAATATTTCAGCACATTAGTAACTCACAGGCCTTAAGGGATAAGGGAGGTCCTGGTTACAGGCACCCAGATGGGACTGTCATTCTAGTTCCAGGAGAGGCTGTCTGAGAAGAGCGACGGCAGTGCGTAGAGGAACTGAGCCTTGCCACCTCGCAGCCCAGGACAGGGCAGTCGGGGGGACAAATACCACCTCTGTCCTCCTGCCCCTCTGAACCCACCCACAGCTGGAGTGCAACGGGAGCCCACCGAGCTAGCCACACGGCTTGCCTCCCGGGCGCAGAGCAAGAAGAAGGACGGAGAGTGGATCTGGACAGGCCACAGGGCGCGGCCCGCACAGTAACACAGTGCACGTCATCGCACGCCCATGCCTGGTGGGACCATGTACTCAAGCAGATCAACATTTCTGTGGTCAGACAGATGAGATTTGCGCTGTGTGGGATCAATAAGGAATAAATAGCCCTTATCAGGTCAGGTACTGCTGCCAAATGGAGATAAGCCAGAAACCCATTAGAGGTGTAGGTAAGGACTTGAGACCTGGGTCGGGTGGGGAAGGGGAGGCTTACATCACAAGAGCTTCTGACACCATGTCCCCTTGCACCCCCCCAGGCAGGGGACTTCAGCTTCATGTGCTCCCTTCACCTCGCCCAGCTCTGCCAGAAACCACTTGTGGTGCTGGTGGCCACACCTAGAACTCCTGGGAATGCTCCCTGGAACACTCACCCAGCAGAGAGGTGAGAGAAGGGCAGGCCACGCTTGAGTTACTGGGACTTCCTAGGAGGCAACACTCAGCCAGAGTCTCCAGACTTGAAGTCAGGGAGCCTGTCCCCTCAGTGCTGCAGTGTCCTCTGCTTTGTGCAGTTGTCTGGTACAGGTAGAACACTGGATGCTCCATGAATATTTGTTGAGTAAATGAATGAATTAAGTAATAAGTCATATCCTTCTCCTGCGCTGATCACCATCACTCCCTGCAATCACAAGCTTAAAAATATGTAGTCTGGTTCAGATTTTAGACAATAAAAACAAGGTAACTTGGATACCCTTAACCTCTCTAGTCTTTAATGACCCCAAAATAGTCTGAATCGCCACCTTACAGGAGTGCCAGATTCTCTTCCCCACGTCTCACCCTCACCTGCTTATTTCTGAGATTCCCTGGGATTCCATATTCCGCAAACTTTGTCCCAGTTCATCCCTTTGGTTGACCATATCCCTGTCTTCCCTCACATAAATCATCTCAAGGGTAATCACAATGTTAGGAGCATGGACTTTGGCATCAGACAACCTGGCTTTGAATTCTGGCTCTACCATGTATTGGCAACCAATGTATTTAATATCCCTGTGCCTCAGTCTTCTTATCAATAAAATGGGGACATCATATCATAGGGCCATTTGAGGAGTCTACGAATGAACATACGTAAGGCACTTAGGTACCTGGCACATGGTAAGCACTGCATAAATGTCTGCCGTCATTATTGTTGGTATCTGGGCCTGCCAAACAGTCCCACAGAGTAGCCCCGACAACCAATCTGGACCAAAAACAGATCACAGGCTCCATCAAATCAGCATAAAATGCCTTTCAATCCATCACATGGCAGTTTGCCAGGTTGCAAGAGGTTAAGATCTGGTTCCCATCAGGCATCCCACTATAGCACAAGAACGAGAAAATGGTTCAAGAGGCTTACTGATTTTAGTGACTGATTAACATTCAGAGAATTTTAAAAGAACAAAAAAAAGAAATTGGCCATCTGGCAACACTGCTCCCCTTAATATATCTATCAAAGCCATCGTCCTTGACCCATCTAAAGTCTAGCAATGATTAGCAAATCATAAATTGAGACTATGTAGACGTTTGAATTTTCATCCTATAGTTTATTTGTTTAATCATTGACTGCTCTCCTTCTGAGGAACTGGGAGAACATTAAAATAGCCGTTGTTGATCATGAAAGTTTGCCAACATTTGTTCTGTTCTTCTCAAGTCTAATTCATATAAGATTTATTTTTTTATTAATAGCCTTCAGAAAGAAGCACCCTTGTCAATAGGCAAACTATTAATGCAAACAGACATGTCAGTAGGCATAATCCCTTATAATACCAAAAATCAATTCACATTGGGCAATTGACGGATGTATGCCATTAACACCTCCACCCAACTGCAGCCAGCAGAGCATTCTACCACTAATACGGTATAGTGCACTAAAATAAAACCTTTTGCTAAATTGAAAGCAAAGATGAACTTTGCAGACTAGGGTGAAAAACCAGGAGAATATTACTTGTTGTATTACAATGGCATTGGATATTTTGGATTGGATTTCTTTTCTGCTTTTAATGAATTTGTTACTTGTAAAGCAAAATGATTCAAAGATAGTTTCTACGATTACTTTTTTTTTTCTCTGAAAGGAAGACCAGGCTTGGATTGAGAATCATTTGTTAAAATATATCTGTTCTCATCCTGTTTAATCGAGAGGAAATAATATGAAATTAAATAAACATATATTCTCCACTGGCTAGTAAAGTTTCATCCTTTCAAGCAGCAAGGCCCTGCTAGCATTATCTGCACTTCCAGAATCTTTCGACTTCATTGTCACAAGTTTTTATATTGACAGACAAACTTTCTAACCCTGCAACAGTCAATCATGTGACACACGCCTTCCAGTGGGAAGCCAGCCAAATGAAATCCCAGGTGAAGGTGTCACGTGGAGACACAGAACCCATGCCCGATTCACTCCATCGCTAGATGTGAGACTCTCGGTGCCTCGTCTCTCCAACGACTTTCAGCACAAGGAAACTCAAAACAGACACTGCCAAGTTAATACAGTCACCAAAGATTTCACATGTGGTCAATTTCCCTTTGCTCTCAAAACCATATCTCCTCTCTGTACTTTTTTCTTATTTTTCTCAAATCAGGAAGTATTCAGGTTATACCAAAACTTCCCCATCGCTTCACTAATAAGGAGGATGGGGTAGTACGAAATTGAAAGTAGGGAGGGAAAGTGGTGAGCTGTGGTGGGGGTGGCTCCCCTGTCCCTGGGGGGATGACCACAGCTATTTCAGTCGTTCATTTGCAATTTTACTTCTAGGAAGTCTCCATCTATACATACTCCCTCTTCGATCCCCCAAATTCCAAGATCTCTGAACAATGTCTATCTTTGTCTCTCTCTTTCACTTTCTTTTCTGCTTTTAATGCATTTGTTACTTGTAAAGCAAAATGATTCAAAGATAGTTTCTACAATTACTTTTTTTTCTCTGAAAGGAAGACCAATAGCTGCCAGAAAGCCAAATTGGCTTGATCTTCCAAGCAGACCTGAGATCAAAGGGTGGTTCCGTTTCTCTTACTAAGATTAGGAAGCGAGGTGTGGAGGCCAGAGGCAGTGGCGTTCTCTCTGAAAGCATTTCAGCTCTTCTGTAGACCACTTCAACCTTCACATGCAAATGGAAACGGTCCTCATTAGGAAGTATTAGTTCCCTTTTTAACCTGAAGCATCAATGCCACTTGTCACAGGCAATTTCTATAATTGGACCCTGGGTTGAGACTACACCAGTCAAGTAGGCTATTGTCTCATGGGTGTGGCTGTAAGGGTGTCCACCTCCTGAAATTCCCACCTGGGAGGTACTTTCCTTGAATTAAGACATGGTTTTTCTTTAAATATGCAAATCCATATGTCAAAAAGCCTCATTCACCACTATTCATTCCATGGCTCCTCTTCAGTTCCTTTAGCTAATTATGGCAAAAATGAAGCACTTGAAGCTTCGATCTCCAACTCCCATTGCCCCAGTCAGCCTTCACCATCCCTGACCATGGCCCTAGACATGAATGGTCTCCAAGCAGCCAGGTCCCACTTTCTAAAGTCCTTGCTCAAATCAAAGATGGGATCACATCCCTGCAGGATAACGCCCAGGTTCCACATCTTTGCATGCAAGGCTTTCCTTGTCTGCTCCCTAGCTTGGCAGCCCTTTCCCCATCACAGGTACCCTGCGCTGAGATTATAGAAAACCATTTAATCTAAATCCCCTTGGTACCCATTTGCTCTTGTGGTTTCTTTGACCTAGAATTTCCTTCCCTACTGTCTTAGTCTGTTTGCGTTGCTATAAAGGAATACCTGAGGCTGGGTAATTCACAAGGAAAAGAGATTTATTTCGCCGACAGTTCTGCAGGCTGCACAAGAAGCATGGCACCAGCACCTGCTTCTGGGGAGGATCTCAGGCTGCTTCTACTCGCGGTGGAAGGGGAAGGGGAGCGGTGTGTGCAGAGATTACACGGCAAGAGCAGAAATAAGAAAGGAGGAGGAGGTGCCAGGCTCTTTTCAACAACAGTTTCTTGCAGGAACTGAGAGTGAGAACTCACTCAGCTCTGACAGAATGGCACCAAGCCATTCATGAGGGATCTGTCCCCACAACACAGACACCTCCCATTAGATCCTACCTCCAACATTAGGGATCAAATGTCAACAGGAGACTTGTCGAGGCCAAAGAAACCATATCCAAACCACGGCACCTACATTCTAACACTCTAGCCAATCTTCCACCAGTCAAAATCAAACTCATTCTTCAAGACCAAGTCAAAAATGCCAATTCCTTTATAAACCTGTCAAAGCCCCTTTTTCTCCTGATTCCCATCATTCCCTATGAATCTATTTTTCTGGACATTCACTAAAAAATGATGGATTAAATCAGTGGCTCCGAACTGGACGATTTCCCCCTCCGAAGGACATTTGGCAATGTCTTGGGACATTTTTGGTTGTCACAGTGGGAATGGGAGCTACTGGCATCTAGTGGGGAGAGGCCCAGATGCTGCTAACCATTCTGCAATACACAGAGCAGCTCCTTCCCGCTGACAAAGACCTATCGGCTCAAAATGTAATAGTGTCAAGGTTGGGAAACCCTGGGTTAAACAAATGCATTTATTACTGCTCCATGGCTAAGCCCCACTAAATCAACAGTCAAGGTATTAAAAAGGATCAAAATGGAAAAAGACCAAAGTATAGGAGAGGAGACAACAGTGGGCCACAGATGTCCAAATTTTTGCCTATGGAAAGCAGTCGGTGAAGCTGGTAAGTGACTTAGAGTGAAGAAACCATTTAACCTAAATCGCTGTGCTCCCCATTTCCTCATGGGGTCTCTTTGACTAGAATTTCCTTCCTTACATTCTAATATTCCAGCTAATCTTCTAACTGTCCCAATCCAATCGATTCTTCAAGACCCAGGCCAAATGCCAACTCCTTTGTAAATCTTTCAAAGCCCTCCTTCTTCCCACTCTCTATCATCCACTGTAAGTTTATTTTTCTAGCCATCCAGTAAAAAATGATGAAGCAGGTGAAAGTGAAAAAGAGAAGAAAGTGAAAGAATGAAGAAAGCAGAAACCCAATTCTCTCGGGGGCAGGGCAAGGTGCCAGGAGAAACAAGCCCATTCGGATGGCAGCGCCCTGGAGAGGCTCAGACACTGGAGCCCAGCTGGCCCTCCCACAGCAGGCACAGGGCTGGATACTAGGATGGGTTCAAAGCCTTAGAGAAGAGTATTCAGATGCCCAGATTCCTGCTGTCCCCCTAAAGAGCCAGGCAGTTCCCCCACTGGGTTCATTCTCCAGAGAAAGCAAACTAGAAGGTTCTGTGAAGGACAGAGGAAGGCAAGCAGGGTGCCGCTTGTTGAGGTCAGGGGCATTAAGTGCATCCTGCACAACGGGACCCTCAGCCACTCCCCCGCTTGGCTCCCAGAGGATTCTTCTCCAGAGAAAGAAAATTGCAATTAAAAAGACACAGCAATGCTAGCACCTGGGTCCCATCTAGACACCTTTGGGTCTAGCCCACGAATCAGCAAATCCTGTGCAGATACATGGGGCTTTGTTCAGCCTTTTAGTGCCTCACTCTTAACTATAAATGCACAGCCAAGGATCATCAGATATTTGAGAAAACTACCATGAAACTGGATGCCGATTCATTGCTCTACTCGCTCAGTCATTTTGAATGTAACGGCCACACAGGACACATGCTCATTCCACAGTGACCAGCGCCCCACTGACCAGTACAGTGACATCCTCGTCCACTCTCCTGGGCTGCCGGGTTACATTGATGTTGCGCGAACCATTCTTGTTACATTAATGATGGCTGGATACTTTCCAGACAGCCCTTGTGTGTGTGTGTGTGTGTGTGTGTATTTTAATATACACATATATTAAAGCAAAAATTTTACATTTGAAAGATTGGAAGATAAAGTTGAAAAAAAAATCTGAGAAAGTAGAATAAAAAGAAAAAGATAAAGGCAAAAAAAGATGTAGCTTTTCTTCCAAAAAGCTGAGAGATCTGGAAGATCAAGAAAGGAAGCCCAACATCCAAGTAATATTTGTTCTGGGGGAAAAAATAACAGCAAAAAGGGAGGGAAGAAAATTATTAATATCGAGGCAATAATATAAGAATATTTCACAGAACTGATATATTAGAAGGGGCTCCCTAGTATGCAGCACAATAAATAACAAAAGACCCCTGTCAAGATATGTATCATTGGGAAATTTCAGAGTTCTGGAGACAGAGAAAAGATGTTAGAAACTATCAGAAAGGAAAACCTGGTCACACATAAAAGACAACAAATTATTTGGGGGAGTTTTACTTCTAGTTAGGATGTAGTGAAAAACAAGGCATGGCTGCTCCTCTCCTAGCAATGAGAAAAAGACAGGAAAGCTACAAGATGATAGTTTGTTAGACCCATCTTAGAGCTGAGACTGCAAAGGAACATAAACCAACTCAATTACTAGAAGTGCTAAGCCTTTCCTAGCCTGCTTTCACCCTGGGGATTGGGATCTTTCTCAGTGCATCTGGGCACTATAACAAAATGTCCTGGACTGGGTAACATAGGAACAGAAATTTATTGCTCACGGTTCTAGAGGCTGGGAAGTCCAAGACCAAGACGCCAGCAGATCTGCTGGGGTGGGAGGGCGAACAGGGGCTGACAAGCTCCCTCAGGCCTCTCCTGTGAGGACACCAATCCCGTTCACAGCCTCTGCCCCATGACCTAATGCCTTCCCAAACACTCGCCTCTCGCTGTCATCACCTTGGGGGTTTGGTCTCAACATAAGAATTTTGGGGACACAAACAAACCTTCAGTCCATAGCAGGATCGGGGGAGAGGCGCTGCAGACAGGACTGAGAAGAAATCAGGTGGGTCATTAACAAACCTCGAACAGCTGCACACGGCTGGTGAGAGAGCAGCATCCCGTCTGCAAATCCATGTCCACTTCCCAACTCCTCCCACGGGCCTTCCTCCACCATGCATGGGGCAGCACACAGAAGTCAGGGGACAGGTGAGCTGAGATGAGCCTCTCCAAAGCACTCTGAGCCTGCACGGAATCCAAGGCAGCATCTGCAGCAGGCTGAGGCAGGGCAGGAGAGCTAAAGATCTCTTAAAAGCCCCCCGGTCTTTTTCCCCTGTGGCACAGAAAGACAGAGGTCTTGGAAGGCACAGAAAGCCAGGCGTGAGACTGATCTGCAGAGAAACCCCCCGCATCCCCCAAAGCCGGCAGCCAGGTTATAAAACAGAAAAAGGTTGTCTGCAATTTAGAAGGCTGATCGTTTGGCTACAAAGCATGAAGCCATCCCTCAAGTCTCACTGGTGCTTAGATTCAGAGATCTGCTGGTGGGAAAGTCCTCTTCCTGTCTTAATGATGCTGGAGGCCAGTGGTGACCTACATCTAACTAAAGTTACAAGTGAGCCCGGACCCAGGGCAGACACACCCCCAAACGCACACATGTTGTCAGCCTGGCAGGGACGTGTACTTGGGGGGACGGTGAATGAAAGTAGGTGTCTGTAAGATCTCTGCATTGTTGAAGTTGTCTAATATTCGAGCGTAGGCTATAATAGGTCAAAGGAGTATTCTAAAACCTAGAGCAACCACTAAAAATAACACAAAGAGTTGCGGCTAAAAGACACAAAGGAAATAAAGCGGCCAATTTAAAAATAGTTGATTCACCCAAAAGAAGACAGCAAATAAGAACCAGGAGAAAAAAGAACAGAGGGGACAAATAGCAGGAGGGTAACAGACTTAAATCCAAACATCATTACTTAGATTAAATGTAAACAGATTAAACAATTCCAGTAAAAGACAGGAATAGTCAGTCTGGATAACAAGGCAGGACCCACCTATATACAGTTTACAAGATAAATAATTTAAATGTAAAGATGCATAAATATAAACACTGGTCATAAGGAAGTTGGTGTGCTATGTTAATATCAGACAAAGTAGACTTCAGGGCAAAGAGTTTGAGCAGAGATGAAGAGAGATGTTTCCTCGGGATATAAGGGTCCACTCACCAAGCAGACATCCTAAACATGTATGCACCTAATCATATAGCATCTAAATATATGAGAAATCATTTGACAGAGCTAAAGGGAGAAATGGATCGATCCACAAACACAGTTGGGGATTTTAACACTTCTGGATAAAAGTAGTAGACAAAAAGTTAGAAAGGCTGTAGATTGGAACAGCATCACCCACCAACTTGAACTTACTGGCACGCATGCAAAACTACGTCAAACAGCTGCAGACACGTGTGTGAAAACGGGTTCAGAGAGATGAAGGGAGGTTGGAGTAGGGGAGACCAGGCAGCTGATAGCTGAGGAGGGACTTCATTGGCAGAAGGTGTGAAAACCAAAGGGGTGGACAGAGAGTTCTATTAGGTTGTTTGCTACACGCCGTGCAATGCAAGCCCTTTTCTCCTTCTCCGCGTTAAACGCTCAGTATGGTCTACATTGCTCTGTAGGCGTTATGAGGTAGATTTCATGGTGGGGTTATGAAAAGGTATTGACTCCTATTTTGTGGTTGACTTGGGGCAAAACGAGATGCTTCCTGTGAGAAGCCAGCCACGCTCGTGCTGTGGTTCTGAGTGGCCCCCAGGATGTTCAAGCCGGAAGGGCCACATCAGCTCAGAAATGAGTCAATCGAACACTTCATCGTGACTGCCAGAGAGAGGGGGCGCCGACCCGGCAGCGTCACAAAGGTGTTCAAATCCACCACCCCAGCAGAGGGGAGCTGAGAAACGGCCCTGGCTTTGGTGCAACCACCTTTGACGGTCACCCGGAACTGAACGGGGAGTGCCAGTGGGTGCGATGGTAGGTGCACTTTCTCCAAGCAAATCCCTCATAAAATCAAAGGCAGAAGGGTGGTGTTTAAGCTAGTCCGGATGGAAACACCTCAGTTCCCAAGAAATCAAATTCTTTTCTGGAAGGTGAAAAGAGTACAGCACCAGGGCAGAGATGCTTAGGTGATTTTGCTCCCTGGCCCCAGCCCAGCTGCTGCGGTTGCCCTGGAGCCTAGAGTCCTTTGGTGGGGCTGAGAGTCCAGACAGCCCTGCCCGAAGCTCTAGACACCTGGGGAAGGGTCGGGTGGCACAGAGCCAAGGACCGCAGAGGCAGCCTCCTGTCGCGGGGTAGCCTGCGCAGCAGAAGTGCTGCAGGCTGGGCAGCCCCAGGGGTGGAGAAGAAAAAGTAGCGGAATGTTTGCCAAGTCTGGGTCTTAGGAATTATACCAGGCTCGACGTTGCAAAGTCTCACTCCGGCAGAACGGCCGCCCCCGGCCCTCACACGCCATGGCGAGCTGCGGGCCTCTGTGGAAGCTCCGACCCGCGTGGACAGAGGGCCGAACCCCGCCGAGCCCGACTGCAAGCACTGGCAGTGAGGCATAAGCTGGGTAAACACAGTTTTGAAAATTGGGCCTAAGGAAGCATGTATAGCAAAATATGCAAAAAACCTACAACGAAACAAAAAAACATTTAGACTTCAGCAGCGGCCAGGGAGGCCCCAGATTCTGATTGCGGAAGAAGAGGTTGAGGGGGAGACCGAGGGGAAGGAGGCCTAAGAAGGACAGAAATCTTCAGGCTGTTGGTTCCGTCGTTTACGGTCTGGCTGTAGTGGAGCGCCCTGTGCCGTCTGTCCCTCCCTCCTGCGTTTTCTATCATTGACAGCACCCTAAAAAAGTCAATCAATCCCTGAAGTTTGTGGCTTTTGGGGTGCTCACGACAGACAAACCACAAAGAACAGGCAAAGGAACTGTACCAAAAGCCGTCCGAAGCCGAGGCCAGGACACGCACCTGCCCCTGTGCTGGTTTGCTAAGCCTGCCGTGTCAGAGCGAAGTCACGGCCTGAGCGGCTCAAACGGCAGACGTTCGTTTTTCTCCCGATTCTGGGGACCGGAAGTTGGAGACTAAGATGTCAGCAGGCCAGTCTCTTCTGCGGCCTCCCTCCTTGGCTTGTAGGGGGCTGTCTCCTCCCCACGTCCTCGCGTGGTCTTCCCTCTGCACTTGTCTGTGCCCAGATTCCTCTTCTTACAAGGATAGCCCTAATGACCTCATTTTAACCTAATCACCTCCTAAGGGCGTCCATCCGCAAATGCAGTCATGGTCTGAGGTACTGTGGCCAGGACTTCAGCATGTGAATTTCAGCCCATGACAGCCTCCAAGCGCAGCAACTGCTTTCTGCCTAAGTTCTGGAAAACGTCATTATTGTTCTCTAGGCCACAGCGCTGCACCTGTTTTCTTTCCTACTATGCTTTCCAGTTCTTTTCTCCCATGTAACTCCTGTTTCTAGAAAAAAAACACAAAAAAACAAAACCACGTCCTTCTAAATTTTCTGTGACCTCTCAGGGCCGTCTTTTCAGAAACAGACCTCCTGAGACAGGTATGCCCCCAGCACATGCTGCGGGATGTTTTATTTTGATTTTATTTAATCCTCTAGAAAAGCCAAGAAACCTGAAACTGCTCCAGCTGGGCAAACAAGCGCTGTCTGTCCTGTCTCCCCCAGACATTCTAACCTGAGTGATGCTCTTCCAGCCTCTGCCCCACCCCCAATCCAGCCTGTCCACCGAGACTTTGGGAGCAGGTCTGGGAACACTCCAGAAGGGCTAGAGCATGCTACTGTGCCGCACCACGGTTCTGGCACACTGCATAAGGAGGGATGAAGATGAGAGAGCAGTTCACAGGCCCAGGAGAGCTGCTCTAGGAAGGGCGAGCCCAGGTGAGGCAGTTCTCAATCCAGCTCAGTTGAGAGCCCAGAAGAGAAAAGGCAACCCCAGCAGCGGCCATGAAGCAGAGGTGCACTAGAGCCTCCCAGAAACCTCACCTGAGTTGTGAGGATCTTGCTACCCTTACAGAAAGCCTCCACTCTAACCTACAGTCATTATCATTCCCCAAACTCACTGTGCTTTCCTCATTCTTTGCCTCAGCTGAAATCCTCCCCTCTGTTTGGAATATTCTCCCTGCCCCAACCTCAACCTACTGAAATTCTATCCGTTCATGAAGCTCAAGTTCCAGCTTTCAAGAGGCCTTTACTCATCGCCACAGATGGAACGTCTACTCCGCCTCTGCACTCTCCATGTGTTTCATCGATTCCTCTTTTCCTGAAAGATTCGGACTGGAATGGAAGAGGCCACCTGCTGTCGGGCAGCTGCCGGGTTTTGGTGTGACGGTGGTGATCATTAGTGTTTGCTGAGCGTTTATCACACAGCAAGCACGTGCCAGGTGCATTTCTCATTTAATCTTCACAGCTCTCAAATATGTATATTATTATTTGTCTCATTTTACAGAGGAAGAAACACAGCTCACAGATATTTGTCACATAACAAGACAGTGGGGGAGTCAGGGCTCAAACACAGATTTGCCTGCCTTTAGAGCCCACGCTCTCAGCCACTGCAGACCTGGGCTCCAGGATCAATTATAGCAGCTACTGGCTTTGGGACTTGACACAACTCAATCTCTGAATCTCAGTTTCCTCATCTGTCAAATGGAATAATAATACCCCGTTGGGGTTAGCATGAGGATTAAATGGGATGAAGTGAGGTTTAGAGCACCGTGCTCCTTAAACGGCATTTTTCTTGATAATTTACAGTACATATAACTGGTGGTCTCCCCTTCTAGAACGTAAGCTTCTACAGGGTGGGAAATGGTCTTATCACCTAGTATTTCCCTCAGCCCTTAGCAGACTGCCTGATATTTATCAACCAAATACATTATTTATATTCTTCCCTGATAGGCTATAAAAACAGAGTCCGTTTGAGATGGATTACAGCCTATCCTGTGGTAGGTTGAAGCAGGAGCCACAAAATTTCTTCTATCCCTAAAATTCTAATGTAGAAACTATGCATGAGCAATTTTCCCTCTTCCAAATACTTCCAAAATCCCCCCCAAATTTCATTCAATATCTTTAATATTTTGTCTGGCTCACAATTAGAGTCAAATAGGGTGACCAGCCACCTTGGTTTGCCTGGGTCTGTCCCAGTTTTAGCACGGAAAATGCAGGATTTTCTGTGCTAAATCTCCTCAGTCCTAAGCAAACTGGGACAGTTGGTCACCCTGTAGTCAAACAAAAAGATTCATGATAATAATGATAATTATTAAATACTTACAGTGCATCAGGTATAATGCAAGTACTTTATAGGCATATTTTCAACTGAATTCTGCCTGCAACTCTAGAAGTTAATGAATCTGCAGAAGCAGATGTAACAGTTCACAGCACAGACCTTAAAGAAATTCTTAGGAAAGGATTAAGCTTTGGAAAGAATCTAAATAGTTTTCCATGGTTTCCTCTCGCATGTGGCTTTTGGAAGGGCATAGGTGTTCATTCCTATTTGCTGTCCCCGGAAGTAGCAGAGGGAGCAGCCAAGCTTCCTATTGATTGCTTCTAATCTCACCCAACTACACGTTCTCCTTCATACAGCGTGGATGTGCAGCCTTTGGTATAGGCAGTCCTCAATTTGCACGGTAGCACAGGACCATAGAAATGATTGTGCAGCCAGGTGTGGTGGCGCATGTCTGTAGTCCCAGCTACTCAGGAAGCTGAGGTGGGAGGATCACTTGGGACCATGAACTTGAGACCAGCCTGAGCAACATAGCAAGACCCCCGTTTCAAAAAAAAAAAAAAAATTAAAAATACAAACAATGAAACCATGCTAAGCAATCTTAATCATCCATGAGAAAAGTTATGTTTGTTTTATATTTAAAGATTTTTTCAAAATGTTAAAAACTCCTTAATATCAATTATAAACATATAAGGAATGAAAAAATATTAAAACTAATATTTATTAATAGATGGTGATTTAAAACATTAGAAACATTGAGAATTAAAGTGTTTTATTTCTTTGTAAAAAACTTACGAAGAGTCGTGTGAACAGTGCTTCTCTTCTCATCACACAACTTATGGCATGGAGCAAGTATTTTCTCTGCACCTTGGCAAACTGTTGTGTTCCTATCTAAGTTTGGATCAGCTTCCAACATTTTCCCTTTTGTACTTTCAATGTTGTAAAAATATATCCAAGAATTCCTTTCATGTGAGGCTTTTGCCAGTGTCACTTCCTCTGGGGCATCTTCATTCGTCTTTTTTTTTTTTTTAAACACAACCACTATTCTCATTTATGTCAATAATTTTACTTTACCAAGTTTCTCTGGCTGCATAGCTAGAACCTCTCATACTCAGGTGTTTCTTCTGTTTATGTTCAATTAGAAATCACTTCAAGAATTCTCCCTTTTTTTAACTTGCTTCACTTTTATTTTTGTTGGTCCCTCTTTTCATTCCCTCTTTTCATTCTCTATTTTCATAAAATGGCAAATGGGCTGACCACTGGGAGACAAGGAAGCAGCCCAACCACAGGCTTTGCCGTCTGTGTGCGAGCTTAGTACCGGACGCACAGTGCAAACTCTGGAAGACATCACGTGATTAGTCCTTATCATACTGCACATCTTTTGTTTATGTAGGGATTTGTGGACTGAAGAGCTAGCATCAATGTTTGTAATTGATTTTATTTTATTTTTTTATTATTTCAGCACATTATGGGGGTACAGATGTTTAGGTTACATATGTTGCCCTTACCCCCCTTCCCCGGCTGAGTCCGAGTTTCAAGCATGTCCGTCTCTCGGATGGTGCGCATTGCACTCTTTGTGTATGCATATACCCGTCCCCTCCTCCCCCTCCCCCCTTGTAATTGATTTTATTTATCCAATTTCTCACAATTAACATACCGTGGTAACTGAAATCTAGACTGTGCCTAGACTTGAGTTCAGGTGCTGTTGAGGTCTGGTGCTATTTAACTACAGTGTGGTCAACTTAAATTTGTACATATCAGAACCAAAGTGAGGACTGATGGTACTATAAATGCTTTGCCTCTACCTAATACCTTCTGCTAACTTTCTCTTTAGAGAGTATCTGTTTCAGATGTACACATGAGCATATGCATATTTGTTTCCTAGTGAGGTTGGGAGCCAGCAGGCCAACTCCATAAGGAGTCATAAAACCCAAACCATCTCCCGGGAGATGGCGGAGAAACTGGCCAAAACCAGCTAGAACCCAGATGGCCACCAAAAAACGACCTCAGGTTGCCCTCGCTGCTCATTATACGTTAGTTATAACGTATTAGCGTACTAAAAGACACTCACCAGCGCAGGTGACAGTTTGCAAATGCCATGGCAACTCCTGGAAGTTACCGCGCATGGTTTAGAAAGAGACAGGACCCTCAGTTCCGGGAACTCCCCACCCCTTTCCCAGAAATCTTATGAATAATACCCCCTCCACTTAACGTAAAGTTAAATAGAGGTGTAAAATAAGACCTTGAAAACTTACAGGGTGCTACTCTCTGTTGCTCTGAGAAATAGCCACTGCCCTGTCTATGGGGCAGTCTCCTTTTTTCTTTTATTTTAATAAACTCACTTTTGCTTTAAAAAATACATATATCTGTTTCCTGTCCCCATGGATCATTTCACCTCTCTTAAAGTTGTGGCATGCAAATAGGGGGAAATCAGTATTCGAATTCTGTGTATACCATCAAACAATTGGATACTGGATTATTTCAAGTCCTCGACATGGAAATATCAGACAGCGTTTGCTGAATGCCTACTATGTGCCAACAGCTGTAAGGTGCTTTATATAAAAATTTCAACAATCATCAGAACATTATATGAGGTAGGCAGTATTATGTTCATTTTACAGATGAGGAAACAGCCTCAAAAAGATGGAGCAATTTGGCCAAGGTTGTCGATCAAGTATGGAGCCAGTATTTAAACTTGAGTCTGTCTAAAGGTCAGCGCTGGTTTTCTCTTTTTGCATGCTGCCTCCCCTCATGTCCTGAAGCATTACCCCTTTATTCCCCACGCGGGCTGAGCCCCTGTGATTCCCTGCTTGAGTGCCATCTGTGATCCTTGGTATTGTTACCAACCCAGCACTTGTCCCAGAGTTCTGGAAAACAAATCTCTTTTGATAAATAAATTTTAAAAGCAAATTTTTAAATTAAAAAAAAAAATTTAAGCGTCCACAGGGATCCCAATTGTTCCCTAAGGTTTTATGGACAGCTCAGAAGGAACCTGTCACAATATTTCCGAAATATCAGAGAAGAGATTACGAGGAAAAGCCACTGTAGTATTTCCCAGCTTTTCTTCCTGCTGGTGGCCATGAACGAAGAGTGGCTTCCCCTGACCTGCCTGGGCAGACAAAGTTTCATCCCAGCAGAGCCCGGATGAGTTACAAATTCAAAACCTCTCTTTATACGTGGATTTGAACAAGAAGTGTCCGGGAATAGGGCTTGAAGAGACAGGATCCAGATACATCCTAGGCCTCTTGTTTGCAAACTTGTCTGCACGTTGGCATCACCTGGCCATCTTTTAAAACCGCTGATGTCTGGGTGTGCCCCTCTCCCCCCAATATTCTGATTTCATTGGCTCAGAGTGAGGCCTGGACATGAGACTTTGAAAGCCTTCCTGGGGTGTCTAACATGTAGCAAAGTTTGAGAACCGCTGATTAGGCACTCTAATCAGAAAAGATTGCCACAGATATTAATGGTATTAATTATAAGTACTTGGAGTGTGTTTTTACTGGATGGAGTTATAGCTATGGGTGATAATGTGTAACATGTGAATCACTTTAATCAATATGAAAGATGTTTTTTAAACAAAGACTATGGACTGAAAAATACATAGGTATGTAATTTATGTAAAAGCAAACACAAGACAATGTTATGATGCGTGTGCTTGTGTCTGTGTACACGCTCACTGTTAAACATCCCGAGATCAGGTTGATAGTCAATGAGGACTTCAGCTTTATCTGTAAGAGAATGTATTGATGCGTTATTAATACTTTGTAATTAAGAATAAAGTAGATTTTTAATTTATTGTTTTGGATTTATTTATTTCCAAAAAAGATTATTCTTTTCTGGTGGAGAAAGGAGGCTGCCCTCAAAATGGGCAGAGTCATCAGACAGTTGAAGATAATATGGGAAAATGGAAGTAAACAAGGAGTAACTTAATTTTATCCCAGACTTTGGCACAGGCACAAAATAAGAAGTCCTTCTTTCTCCTAAAAGAAAGGGCACTGTTTGTACTTCTAGAGACTGTGTCGCTCTGAATCATTTCCCATCTGTTTTGTGGGAGAGATACAATCTGATTTTTTCCCCAACCCTCATGGAGATTTTATTTTAACTGAGGTACTATTTAAGTGACTAAACAAAGTATGGAAAAACCTTCTGAGGTTGCAGGAGTGAGCAAAAATACAGCAAAGGGGCTTTAATATAAACACAAGTAAGATCATAAATTATAGGTAAGTTATCTTAAATGTTTGCACAGGATGGCAGGTCTTGGGGTATTACTTATGGCCAAGAAGAGTAGCTTGAAGACATTGTAGACTACAGAACTGAAAGTGGCCCAAACATGCATAATAAAGAAAAATAATAATTTTATAATAACAAGTGTCACTTACCGAGTGGTCGTATTATTCCAGTTTACTATTTTAAGTGCCTTGCTTAAATTATCTCATTTTATCCTTATAAAACAATGTACTATGATCAGCCTGATTTTGCAGATGAAGATGAGACTAAGAAACTTACCCAAGGTCATGTCTAATAACAGGCAGCAAGGCTCCACATTAAGGCCCTTACCCACCAGGCCACGCTGCCTCTCAGCAGTAAGGGCGATGTTTCCCAAAGTGGGCTCTGGGAACACCGTGCATGATGCAACAACAGTGACAAAAAAAGATCCCCCATCAGATTCACAAAGCAAAACTGGTGTCTTTACTAATGACATGTCTATAATATGTTAACGTGAATTACGAATCTAAAAGAGATGGAAATCACAAGATTTGGCTTTAGAGTTCTGCTTTCACAGATTGTAGTGTGAAATATACCGTGGACGAAGCTGTTACGGAGGTCTCAGGGTTTCCTTCTGGAGGCGGTTGAATGAATCCTCATGGGGAGGAGTAAGGTCGAGAAGATCTGGTGGTGAAGGACCTGCCTGCCCCTTGAGAGACTCCACTGGAGGGGGGTCCATGCCTGGGTTTGGGGAGTGTGAGGGGCTGGGAAAGGAAGGCAGCACAGAAACAGGGAACAGGGTGGCGGCCAGACTGGAAGGATCAAAGCAGAACTGGGGTCAACGTCCAGGCAATGCGTCAGCAGTGAGCAGGTGGAGCGTAACTCAACGCAGGAGTGAAGGAAGGACCAAGGCAACATCGAGTTTCTAGAACAAGAACAAAGGTGGGGCCTGGGTACCAGGAACAAGTTAGAAGCTCACACATAAAAACTGAGCTCAGAGTCAGGACTGAGAATAGGCACGCAGGCATCTTAGAACTCTAGAACACAAGGAAGCACTAGAAACAAAAACAAAAACGCCCCACAGGGATGGCAGTGTGTCAGAAGGAGCTCCCGGTGCCCAAAGCCAGAACGATTTGAGCAAGAAAATAGTGATGAGTTATCACCCAAAGTATAAGATAAATATGCAAGCATCCAAACTGACATTAGTAAATGACAGGATAAATTAATGACTAGGGAGAGGAGACAAATCTCCAGTGCCGAAGAATCCTAAACAACTTACGTAGATGCTCCACCCTCAAAGGAGGAGAACATGAATCCCCGCGCCTTTCGTGTAAGCTGCACATAGTGACTTCCTTCCAAGGAGTGCAGCAGGGAAAGGGCGAGCAGAAGAGTCACTTTACAGTCAAGAGGGCTGACAAACAGCACGCCCGCAGGGACCCAGGCCAACGTTAGCAGTGACCGGTCACATCGACAGTGTGCACCCTCCATGTGAAGTAACAGAGATGGTATTTTATCTCTGTGCTCTTCCTTTCAGAAGCCCATTCCCCCAGTCTAAGCATGAGAAAACCATCGGGCAAGTTCCAGCAGAGCAGCATCCTACAAAACGCTTGATCGGGACTCCTCAAAACTGTCAAAGTCATCAGAAACGAGGCAGTCTGAGAAGCGGTCTCAACAGAGGGGAGGTTATGGGGACATGGCGAGGAGCTGCCGCAGGGGAGCCTGGAGCAGAGAAAAGACATTAGGCAGAAACCAGGACATGTGAACAAACCAGGCACTTTGGTTAATAATAATGTATCAATACTGGCTCATTAACTGTAACAAATGCACTCCAAGAATGTATGGCATTCACAGTGGGGACAGCTGGGTGTATGGGAACTCTGTACTGCCTCCTCAAATTTTTGTGAATCTAACTCTGTTTTAAAAAGTAAACTTTATTAAGAAAAGAAAATGTCTGAGCTCTCGCTTGCCCTCCCGCTGCCCTTGGGTTTAGGACCTGTTGGGGGTTGAATTGTTTACCTCCAAAACTCACATGCTGAGGTCCTCCCCCGGTGCCTCAGAATGTGACTGTTTGGAAGATGAGGTCTTCGTGGAGGTAATCAAGCTAAAGTGAGGTCATTACAGTGGACCTCATGCCATGTCACAAGGACACCATCTGACTGATGTCCTTACAGAAAGAGGGAATTTGGCCACAGAGCTCTGCATAGAGGGAAGACAACTGAAGAGACCCAGGGAGAGGGTGGCCATCTACGAGCGAAGGAGCGAGGCCTGGGATAGATCCTTCCACAGCCTTGGCAGGAGCCAACGCTGACAACACTTTTCTCAGACTTCCAGACTCCAGAACCGTGAGATGACAGATTTCTGTTGCTTAAGCCATCTGGTCCATGATGTTTTGTTATGGCAACCCTTGCAAACGAATGTGAGGCCCAAAGAGAAGGGGTTAAACTGGATTGCCCCACAGCAGGAGGAGAGAGGAGCTGGTGCCTTGAGTTGGAGGAAGGGGGACCTAAGCCCAGGAGGCTGGTTTCCCAGTGTTACAAAGAGGGGTGAAGGTTTGGTGCTCCTTGGAATCCTTGCCCCACATCCACACAGCATCCCAGACACTGGGGTGTCATGCGGTTAGGTCCTGCAAGCCACAGCCTCAAACCCAGATGTGTGACAAGGCTCGCAGACAGTGAAGTGCACCACTGCCACGGGAGACCCCTGGATGTCACTGTCCCGAAGGCAGAGAGAAGGATGGTGACCACCAGGGATTGAGAAGGGGCCTCCTCCCTCATGTTTGAAGCACCACATAAGACTCAGGATCATTTTATAACCTTCTGGAAGAGACGGTCTCCCCAAAATATAATTTCAATAAGATTTTCCAACCCTTAAAAACAAAAGCCCAGATCCATAGTTAACTGGATTTAGAAATGTGACATTTTTGATCCAGTGGCTTGGGGGCAAATTCAAACCTGTTAAACAAATTAGGAAAGTCAAAATCACCTATAATCCCACCATGTAATACTCCTCCAGTTACTCCATATCCCTCCAGAACCCAGGTGGGTTTCTACTACACGGGCGGAAGCCGGCACGGTTTTACCGGCCGTGGCGTGCATTCTCTAGGCCCTTCGCACCAGGTGCATTCAGAGAACCCAAAATCAAGACCTGGGTCAGGGGCCGTTGCATAAGGCTGAGCCAGGGCTTGGGTCTCACCAGCCGGAATGCAGGCCTCTTCTCAGAACTTCCCTTTCATCCGCACCAGAGCTCAGCATCCGCTCTAGCAGTGGAAGCACAGAGGACACACAGGAGCACCCTGAGGCCACGTGAGATTCTACAGTGTGACCCCATCTGACTTCTCTTGAGCCTGTCTCTCAAGACTCCGGGACCATTCCTGACTCCGCCCCTCCTGGAAGGCAGGTGCGGGGCACCAGGTCTCCTCCTTCTCCCCGCGTCAGCACATCCTGATTCTCACCATTGAAAGTCAAAGCTGAAAAATCTGATTTGGTCACACCTGGCTTACTGGCACCGCTTACTGGTGTGCACAGCAGATTTCATTTATGATAACCATGTCGAAAATGTCACTTTGGGGCTTTAAGGTGTGGTGGGGATGATGAGGTGGATGCTGCTTTTTTTTTTTTTTTTTTTTTGGAGAAGAGGGTAGAACTTTTGCCTACACTTTTCACATGGGGAAAAATTAAGTTCACGATTTCAATTTCAAAGGAACCATAAAATGGAATTTGGAGTAGCCCAAGCCTTTTTTCTTTTTCAGGAGAACGTCAAGTTTGAGTTTTGGAAATGAACAAAATATTTCCAAGGAAGCAAAAGTGAGCCTTCTTTGCTGCCCGGCCCTCTTTCCCCACACCCTCTTCCTCTTTTCTCCTCTCTTCCTTCCCTATCTCTGTTTTCGTCTGCCCTGCAGTCGCCATTGCAGGAAAGAGGGGAACGACCTAAGCTAAGTCAACGTCCTTCTCTGCCCCTTATAAGCTTGGGGAAAATCCTTTCTAAAAAATTTTCAAATTAAAGCATGCCTATCCAGACCTGTGTTTCAACAAGGGTTCTCATTTCTGATAAAGGCAGCAGATTTGCGAGATCACAGCCCAAGTGAGAGCTTTAAAAACCCTGACAAGCGCCAGTCTGGTTTCGGGTCACCAGTGCACCACTGGTTACCCTGATGTTGAATCAGCACTCGACAGACCACATAAACGTCAGGTCTATCTTTACAAAGTGAAAGTGCTGAATTATACTGAAACTGTAGAAAGAAAAAAAATAAACCAACCCTGCCTCAAGTCTCTAAGTCTCAGCTCAAAAGCTTTGTTTGATCTGGAATTACAGTAAACTCATTTCAGCACAGTGGAGGCACGTGGCATTCTGAGTAATGGACCCGTCCACCTAATTGCCAGTCGCCACGCTTACTCTCAGGCCTTCCTCCTTCCCCTGGGCTAGATCGCCTGGCAGCTTCACCCACCTGTAGGCCCAGATTGCCTCCCTTTATGAGTGGGGCAGGAGGTCAGTGGCCTAGGATACACCGTGGTGGGCAGGACTTCATAATTCAGTCCTAGAGTCAACCAGAATTGACTGTGTGCCCCTGGCCCCTGCAGCCCCTGCAGAGCTCCTGCCCACCCCGTGCTCGGGGAAGGGAGTCAGGCAGGTCTGTGTTCAGATTCAGCCTCAGCTATGGCCTCTGACTACTCTGTGACCTCTGGCAAACTGTGACCTTACCTGCAAAGTGGGGCTACCGATACCCTCTCACAGGAAGGTGGAAAGAACTAGAGATGGCGCGTGTAAAATCCTGCATGACCTCCAGTGAATGCTGGCTCTTTTCTTTGACTTCATCCTGCATATCACGACCTGTCAAGTAACCTGGCCCATGTCCCAGTGTCCCTTTCTCCTTCTAGGATGGTCTCTCCCTGCCTTGTGCCTGTCTCTTCCCCCGGAGGGTGAGGTTCTCCTCCCACTGGGCTGCTGTGCTCCCCCAGCTGCGGCTGGCTGCTGTGCTCTGAGGGCAGGTGAGTGTCCTGGCCGGCGCCCACCTGCTGGATTCACTCCCTGATGCCAGTCAGCGCCAGCTCTGGCCTCCCCTCCGCCTGAGCACGCACTGTCCTGGGACTGCAGCGCCCAGGGCCGCTCAGCCTCCTTCTCCAGCCTGGCCGCAGGTCACTCCCCATACTCAGCCCCGTCTCATCTCACCTCCCACTCCCATCCTAGGCCACACCCGCCCCAACTTATGCCCAGACCTGCTTCTATTATGTCAAATGCGCTCCATGGATGGCTAATTTTCAAATAATCAAAACTCAAACAACACACTTATGATTCAAATATATTGAATCTGAACTTCTCCTTGATCATTTCAAAGGCATTTCAGGACCTTAGAAAGCCTTAGAACCAGCTTCCTAAGTGCCAAGGCTTCTGGAAGGTAGAAGATACAAGAGTAGAGTCAGGAGAATGATCTGAATGGTACTGATCCCAAGACACCCCTGAAAACTAGATGATTTCAAGCAAAGTGCTTAACTTCCCTAAACCTCAGTTTTCTCACCTAAAAAGAGGACAATTGTACTTAACTCAATGAGATTTCTATAGAGTCTAAAGATAACATATATAAAAGGATTTAGTTAGTTTAAAAATTCCTAATATCAGCTTGACATTTCAATTTCCATAAAAGTATGAATTTGGGCTTATTTAGCTGTTTAGATCCTTGGGGGAGGCGGGAAATAATGTCACCTGTCATTCTGCTATAATGTTCTGTTCACAGTCCAGCTCTCTGAATAGACTATTAGCTTCTTTAGGCCAGGTGCTGTGCTGGTTACTCTATGTATCTGGCCAGCACCAGCTTAGTGCCTGGCACAAAGCAGGCACTCAACAAATGTTGCTGGAAACATGACTTCATCATGTAGGTCACCCTCCTTAACCAAGCCTGGTGATTATGTCTCTGTTGTCCACTCTTGGGTATCTCAGCAGAAGGAATCATACCAACCTGGCTGGACCAACATTGAGTAGGGTGAACTGCTCCCCTCCCCCACTTCCCACTGCCAAAGCCATTCAGCCAGGGCGAGGACATGCCAGCAAATGCAGAGGTCAGTGAAACCCAGGCAGCTTCCTGACGCTTCCCGTTGCTCCTTCCACAGTTGCTCTGTGAGCTGCGCCAGCTGGACCGATTTCCCAAGGTAGGGAAATCAAGAAAACGTGGAGAGAGAGGGGAGAGTATTCAGTAGGACACAGGGACAAAGACAACAGTGTGTACCAGAAAGAGTGGGTTTGGGAAGTGGCAAACGGGGATCTGGTGAGGATAAATCTGGAGGATGAGTTCAGTGGGTTCCACACTGCCAGGAACAGGGAAAACAATGTCCTTTGGTAGAGACTTGGGCACTGGAAACAGAGGTGGGAGTTGACATGAAGCCTTTAACCAGCCTGCTTTACAAATGAGGGAGATGAAGTCTGGAAAGGGAAAATCACAAAGCAAGTGATCAGCATAGCCAGACTTGGATCTTGTCCTCTTGACCAAAACAACTGTGAAAAAAATCAGCTTCTGAAATGGTATAGAGACTCTGGGTCCCATGGTGTTGGGACCACCTTTCCACCCTCCTCCCTGCAATAAGCTGACTCTTCCACAATCTATCAAAGATGGTCAAGACAGCCATTGCTCCCTGCTAGAGATGGTGGTGGTGGCTCAGAGAGACCTTTAAAACATAGTTAGAGGACCCCTTGCTATGGTCTGAATGTTTGCGTCCTTCCGAAAATTGCGTGTTGTCACCTCGGGGTGACGGTATTAGCAAGCAATGTCTTTGGGAGGAGATTAAGTCGTGAGAGGGGAGCTCTCAGGAATGGGATTCGTGACCTTGGGAAAGGGCTCTGAGGAAGATCCACCATTCCTTCTACTACGTGAGGACACAGTGAGAAGTCACCATTCATGAGAAACAGCCCTCACCAGCCACCAAATCTGCCAATGCCTTGACCTTGAACTTCCCAGCCTCCAGAACTACAAGAAATAAATTTCTGTTGTTTGTAAGTCTATGGTATTTTGTTATAGCAGCTTGAACTGACTGAGACACTCCCTGCCTGCCTTCACAAAGGTTATCAGGAGGTTCTTTGCAGGCCTTAAAAGCTCAAAACCCAGAAATGGTCTCGAATGGTATCCTTGAGTTTATGAACGGAATATGCATACCTTGCATCTTTTTTCCTTTGAGAGTCACTCTTTTCTAATATTGCTTTTGCTACTCAAACAGACATAACCCTAAAGAGGTAGAAATCTAGGTAATATTTACTATTTACAGATTTCTTCCTGCTTCTTTTTCCTTTTTAAGAATTTATATCTTTCTTTCAAATTATAATGAATCAGGCACAAGATAAAGTAAATCATCCTAGACTCAGTTTTCTTTTTTTAATTCATAAAGGTGGTAGTTGCATAAAATATAATTTTTAATGAAAATACTTCTCAAAATACAGTTTATGCATATCTTTCAGGTATTGCTTCTCTTTTCTCGTACAAACACACAGTATGTGAAAAATGGAAAAATAGATCATAAAGAAGTCTGCATAATACATTGCAATTTTTTCCTGAATTATTTTACCTTGTTCAAAAGCCTTAATTTCCTTGGTTTAACATAATGCGAGGATTCATATACAGCCATTAATTCATTTATTCATCCACATAGGATCAGTTTCATAAGCAAGGCCCTGTGCATAATGAAAATATGGGGCCCCTTGTTCAAAAATTAAGAATTTTCTACATAGCCAGAGCATTACACCAAGCATTAAACCCACCTTTCTGAGCATGAGTTCCTGTGTGACTACACAGGTCACCCGCCCTGCATCCACCCAATCATGGGCCAGGCCCTGGCAGTACATGGTGAGCCAGACGGATGCGGTCTGTGCCCTCCCCTGCAGCTAACAGAAGAAGGGCAGGAAGGAAATAATCACTGCACAGTTTGATGGGAACTAAGATAAGCAACGTACTAGGCCATCCAGACACTGCCTCATCTCAGAGGTCAGAGAAGACCTCCCTAAGGAAATGACATACACGCTGAGACTGAAGAATGATTAGGATTCCACGGGCCAAGAGCAGGAGGGAAAGTACTTCTGGGCAAAGGAAGAGTATGTACAAGAGACTGGAAAAGCCTGGAGAGGGTGGCGTGCTGGAGAGACCACCAGGAGTGTGTTGCGACTGCAGCAAAGAGCACACATTGGGGGCGGCTGGGGGGAGGATGGGAGGTGAATGAGGACCAGCTCTGAAGGGAGGCTGCATTTTATCCTGAAGGCCGCGGGAAAGTTTTAATGGGTTTCTTGGGCTACTCTCAGTCAGCTGCACAATGGGGCCAGGAATGGAAAGAAATCGATGATGCTGTCAGTGGAAGAAAACCAAGCTACCCTTCTTGGTTCCTGATGAAAAGTAAGAAAAAACCAGGAAGTGAGCCTGCAGAGTTGCACTGGCAGGAAATCCTGGTTTGACAAGTCATTCAGCCTTTGCTCTGGGCCATGGTAACCACCTTGTTGCTGGTGCCGCCCCTCACCTTATCCGCGGACTGGGAGAGGAGGAGAGTCAGACCCTTCCTATTCTGCTCCCAGAGCTGTCAAATGTGTTCCAGGCCTCCCTGGTCTGTCCCTTAGCAACAGCGCCCGTGTACTCGGTGCGTAGGTGATCAGGGCTCCCCATGACGGTTTCTGGACTATTCTGCACCCACTGTGCTTATTAACAACTCTGTGTTTACCAGTTTGCCTTGTCTGCCAGACAACGAGGGGCTTGACAGCAAAAAATCAGACTTATTCATATTTTGATTCTAGTTCCTCACAAAGTAAACCATAAATGTATTGGTAAATGGAATTAAGTTACACTAAACATGGTTACACTCAGGATATGTCATACATTCAGTTATTTTGAGGGGAACTTAGCTTATATTAAACATATGTAATTTCTATAAGGAAAAATGTTTTTGTTCTGTGCCATTGGCTTTAAAATATACTTTTGAGACCCGATATTGTTCTAATTTGAGGCTGTCCAGAAATGACCAAAGCATATTTCATTTGATTATAATGTCCTTGGCAGTGAGGACTATGTGTTTTCAACTTTGATCCCCCACAGGCTGGCATATCGTATGGGTGGCACACACTTGCACACCAACTCACATGTGTATTTTGCATTATTAAAGGGTTTTCTAGGTACAGACTCAGGTAGTTTGTTTAAATGTACAATGAAAGTATCGATGGAGAGGCGCCCTGCAGTACATATGACACGTATCAAAGACATGTGAAGGTGTAGTTATTATGCATCAAAAATCGTAAAGATGGATGATTATTTTGATTATTTAGTAGACGCATTTTTCCACGTGATGTTTAGTAGAAAAAATGTATAAGGAAGGAAATGACATGAAATGCTACCTAGCTTCAGACTTTAAAAAGAAACGTGAAATGATTTAGATAAAATGCTGCAACTGTAAAATCAATTCAGAAAGGGAATGTTCAGGAATAAGTGATTTTCAAGAAGTAGGATTTTATGATCTAACATCTGAGAAATAGTTGAACAAATGGAAGAATCGTCCTACTCCAGAGTCTTATTAACAAGCCAGGAGGAGGGTGTTTAGTGAGCCGCTTGTGACGGCAGCGTCTGCCGGAAAAAGAGGGGGCGGAGTTTCTGAGGAACCCACAGAGCCGGGATTTTCTCAGCTGTGTTTGCAGTTTCACCCGGGTTCTGTTCAAAGTCACTTCGAACATTTAATAAAAACAGATGCCATTTTTCTTATAGCCCTTGAGTGTCTGGAATACAAATTGCCCTCTTGTCGTGGAGCAGCTTCTGCATCCTTAGGAATCCCTTCTGCCTCTCCTCCCACACCACTGGGGTTCCAGATACCTTGGCGCCCCGTCTCTCTGTCCCCCTGTGAACAACCTGTGTTCCACTTAAAAAACAAACAACACTCACAAAAATCAACTCACGCTGGGTAACAGACTTAAACCTGAGGAGTGAAACTATTAGAATTCTGGAGGAAGACGTTGGAAATACTCTTCTAGACATTGGCCTAGGCAAAGAATTTATGAAGAAGACCCCAAAGGCAATCACAGCAACAACCAAAATAAATAAATGGGACCTGATCAAATTAAAAAGCTTCCGCACAGCCAAAGAAACTGTCACAAGAGCAAACAGACAACCTACAGAATGGGAGAAACTTTTTGCATGCTGCAAATCCAATAAAGGGCTGATAACTAGAATCTACTTAGAACTCAGGAAAATCAACAAGAAAAAATCAAACAACCCTATCAAAAAGTGGGCAATGGACATGAACAGAAACTTTTCAAAAGAAGACAGAATAATGGCCAAAAAACATATGAAAAAATGCTCAACATCTCTAATCATCAGGGAAATGCGAATCAAAACCACAATGAGATATCATTTATCTCCAGCGAGACTGGCCTTTATCAAAAAGTCCCAAAACAAGAAATGTTGGCGTGGATGCGGAGAGATAGGAACACTCATACGCTGCTGGTGGGACTGCAAACTAGTGCAACCTCTGTGGAAAGCAACATGGAGATACCTTAAAGAGATACAATTAGAAGTACCATTCGATCCAGCAATCCCATTACTGGGCATCTACCCAAAAGATCAAATGAGATACTCTATGAGAAAGACACCTGCACCCAAATGCTTATAGCAGCACAATTCACAACTGCGAAGATGTGGAAACAACCCAAGTGTCCATCAATACATGAGTGGATTAATAAAATGTGGTATATGTATACCATGGAGTACTATTCAGCTTTAAGAAACAATGGTGATATAGCGCCTCTTGTATACTCCTGGATAGAGCTGGAACGCATTCTACTAAGTGAAGTATCCCAAGAATGGAAAAACAAGCACCACATGTACTCAC
>RJWJ010010782.1:0-46058 GCA_004363605.1 Indri indri | reverse complement strand
GAATGAACCATAGCAAAAAGGCCTGGGCTTCCTTCTGATTGGACGGCAAGATCTGAGCTTTTGACCCATCTCCCTCCATTACCCCCACCCCAGGCTAATGAAAGAAGTCAAGTCCAAAGCTCTCTGTATCCTTCTTCCTCTTCCTGGTTCAAGGTCCCCTTCTTTATCCCAGTGCCAGCTACATCTTTATCCCTGGATGCCACAGGCAAGAGATGTATCAATCCCTGCTGAGACGTCAGTTAAAAAAGAAGTATCGTACTAACAGTCCCAGCGATAGCTGGAATTTCACTGGAGATTTATCAACAATTTAAGGAAAAAAGCCTAAAGAAACTAAAGGAATGCATATCTGGTGGTAGAATTTGAGATACTATGAAAAACACTGATGAGATATACAACTCTTCGTATGAACACATGGGTATATACACACACACACATTAAGAAATACATAAAAGAAAGATAACATACATATGTAATTATAAAAGGAAATATACCTGGAGCACATAAATCAAGAACATGCATGTGTACTCTCGCTTTGGAGGGATCAGGACCCAGGTAGCAATCACAGACATTCTTAAGGCTATTGCTTACCTCTAAATACCTGTGTATGTGGTGTGGGGGGGGCAGGGGTCGCTCCAGAGAGCTTAGGCCCTTGAGACCAAAAACCAGTCTTCCATCAGTGTGTCAGTGTGCTTCTCTGTGCACACCAGGGCTGCATATCCATATTCCCTTTGCATCTAGGCTCTCACTTGTCCAAAGAAAGCCCTTAATTCCACAGTTTCTTAGATTCTCTCTATCTAAACTTAACTCTGAAAAAACACTCCAAGCCCCTACAAAGTTTGTTAAACATAAAAAGCCTGAGAGTGGCTGGGAGAGGGCTTGGCCTAGTTTTTACATGGTTCAGAGGAAATGCTATAAGATCCCCAAGGATCATTTCCACAGGTCCCGCACCATACTACTGTGTGCTTGGCTCATGATAGGCCCCAAACTGCAGGGCCATGACATGTCTAGCAGCTCAGGAAGGCTCAAAAGTAGCAATTGGCCCCCAACATGAATGCTGGTCCTGACCACAGTGGCCAGTGCCCTTCCTTGTCCTCATTTTATATCAAGGCAAAGATGGGGACAGAATCTGTCTGTTCAAAATGCTCCCAGTGGACATTCAAAACCCAGCCCCCCACAGATCCCCCTTGGATAAAAGAGGTGGGGCTTGCAAAATTCTGTGTAGGTTACACTACCTTCAGGCACTTCCTTATCCTTACCTTGACATATTTTAACACAGGGGCAAAGGCTGATTTATGTGGCCAGCAGGTGACCCTCAGAGGACTCTATGTTCATCTCCCCACCTAGACTGTGAGCAATTCACAGAGTACACACTCCATGTGCTTGCTTATGCGAATTCCATGACATAGAAAGGGCCACCGGCTGGGAATCTGGAGGTTTCTGACCCTGGTCTAAATGCTATGAATTGAGCTCTAAAGCCAGTGGCATTCACAGTTGGAAGAAACTTTAGAGGTGATACTGTTCCAATATCTATCTTTTATAGATGAGAACACGGAGATGGGGAGAAGTGAGGTGATTTAACCATGGTCATGTGCTTGACCCAGCAGAGTCAGAGCTAGAATTCAGGTGCCCTAACTCACAGCCCGGGGCTCTTTCCACTGCAGCATCAGAGTTCTCCATGGGTGGGCATTCTGTAACACACGAGAGGCACTCCTGCACCTGAGCCACACAAGCCACTCATCTACCTGACCCTCTGATATTCCTTCTCTCTTATTCATAAGAAAATGGATGAATCTGTAGATGAATTTCACAGAATCTAGTTCCAACATTGAGTCAATCTCTCTCTCTCTCTCTCTCTCTCTCTCTCTCTCTCTCTCTCTCTCTCTCCCCTTCCAGAGCTGTTCTAGAACACCATGTGCGAGAGAAAACAACAGAATGGAAATTGCTCACACAGAGCATGAAAAGGCTGCCCACCTCCCTCGCACAGACCGTGTGCAAAGACAGCCCCTCAGCTGTGCTGTAGACACAAGGTGGCTTGTGCTCATTGTTTATTGTGACAGCTGACAAGCCAGCTGGCACAGATCACTCCTCACTTCCAACAGAGACACCACCAGGACATGTGTGACAGGTGCCAGCTGCCACTCAAGAAGATGGGCAGCATCCTGCTGGCCAGTGAGGTGCAGCCCCTCTGGCCTAAGCCCGGAGACCTGCAGCCCTCCCAGCAGCGAGCTGAAGTGGGATCAGTTTTGTGCTGGGGGATAGGGGTAAGGGGTGGCAGCCTACTCAAGCTGGCCGGGGCATTGGGGCCACAGGTGGAGCCAAAGGTTATTCTAATGCTCCCTGCAGGTCTGTGCTGCATTTGACAGACAGATGGCAGTTCCAGACCAGGCAAAGAGGAGAAACAAGAGGCAAAGTGTTGCATCTGAAATACATGCCAGGCACCACCAGAGGGGTGGGCTGAACATTCAGGAATCTGGCAGTCTCGGGCACAGGACGAGCCTCCCGTCCTCCAACCTGGCCAGGTCCACCGGGATTCACTGCATGTGGAGAAGCAGCCCCTCGTAGAGCTACAGAGGGGTCCAAGGAGGGGTCTGGCTACCCTAGTCCAGGTCATAGGACACAGAGGAGGCTCTCAAGTAGGAGATGCCAATGACCACGAGAAGCCCCTTCTGCTTCCAGGTTTTCCTCTGCCAGCCCACTCCGCAGAGTGTGGAACAGAGGGTCTCCACCTCAGCACTGCTGACACTTTGGATTGGACAATTCTTCTTGGTGGGGGGCTGTCCTGTGGATTTTTGGCAGCATCCCTGGACTCTCCCCTCTAGACTCCAGTAGCACACCACCCCCCAACTTGCAGCAATCAAAAATATCTCCAGGCATCCTCCCTGGTCATGGGCTGGGGAGGTGACCAAACAGAATAGTTGTCAACTGAGAACTACTGGTGCAAGGTCAAGAGGTCAAGTTCACAGTCTGCCTGGACTCTGAATCCCAACTCTTGCACTTACTGGACACATAATCTCTGTCAAGTTATTCAGTCTTTATGCTTCATTGTCCTCAGAGGTAAAATGGGAGAAGCATAACATAACCCACCTTACAGGGTGGTTGCGAATATTAATTTCTTTCCTCTAGGCAAGCCCCTGAGAATGCTGCCTGGCCCATAGTAAGCATTCCTCTTCCCCGGAGAAGCCCAGGAATACTCCATTCCTCCAAATCTCTTACACCGGCAGGGCTCCAGGTTAAAGTCTACCACTGCGAGGCATCTGTGTACAACTTGGAAAGCAGAAGATAAGGAGAAGCCAGGGTTCTTCTCCAGCAATGGCAGGCAGGACCACGTGAAAAGAACAGACACAAACTCTGCCTCGCCTTCCAGACTTTCTCCTGCAAATCGCCTATTTTGGTGCCATTAAGTGGCTGAGATCATCTGTGGTTATTTCCTTTGATTTCTGCAGCCTCCTAATCATCAGAAAGCCAGATGCAGTTTCCTCTGACCCTTCCTCCACCGGCCCTTCTAATAGTTCTACAAGACATACTTTTCTTATTAAATCCCTTCGTGCTTCAAATACCTAGAGTGGGTCCCATTTTCCAGACCAAACTCTGACTTATTCACCCATTAACTTGATGGAAATACTAAAATCCCACCATCAGAAAAATATTCCTGGGAGTAATAATATGTGCATGTACATATTTATGTGCACAGATGGTCTTACAGTAGAACCTTTATTCCAGAAATAATCTCAAAATACAAAACAGATAAAATGGGAGCTACTCAAGATGCATGGGGGTATGGGGGTGCCGAGGCTGGCTTTCCACTTGCTTATATTTTCTTCCCCACACGTGTAGAATCCCGAGATTCTGAGAAACCCTATTTGCAAATCCTTTCAGTAAGAGCAGGGTCCTAAAATAAATGCCAGTTTTATGCACACAAGTGCTACAACAGAAGTTCCAATAAAGTGTGCCCAGAAAAGGGAGCGGGCAACTGCTAATGTATGGCACTAGAGAATCTGGCATGCGAAAGTGCTCTGCCATGCCCTGGGGGGATCGGGGGTGAGTAGGCGGCAGGGTCTCTGTCTTCAAGGAGTCCACAGTCAAATGGTGATGAAAACAGAAACAAAGGTCCATATGGCCTAAGCGTGTCTTTGGTCCTAAGAGCAAGGCTTTAGGGAAGAGATGCTGGGTTGTGCGGGACACAGAGCTTTCACTGACCCCCAGGTATGGACAGGCCGACTGTTCACAAAGGGTCTAAAGTATAAAGCTGCCCACTCAGCGTAAGACCTCGCATCTCATCTTCCCGGTGAATAAATAATGATCTGAACGGCTCCTGATCCGCCATCTCTGCTACAGCTGACCTCGCTGATTAGTGGGGAGTTGCCCTACGATCTTTACTTTTGAATTGATTTTTGAAAATTGCTTTCCTCTGACCAGATTGCTTTAAGTAGGCCAGATACCTTGTTCTCACACTTCATTTTCATTTGCTGTGACTTTCTTGAAATTCTAGGTATTCATGGGAAACTGGGCATATCTGTTCTTAACATTTTTTTTTTATTGTTTTGACACACCCGCCAAGAGATTGGTCTCTCTTTCCGGCACTGCTTTCAAAAGTCAGATTTTTATGGTTGAAAATTCTCATTAAAAATGATTACTTTTGGCAGCAGAAGTCAGAAAGGTGACAGGAGAGAGGGAAGTATTAAAGGCACTGAGATTTTTCTTCTATTTGCAGAAAGCCCTCCTGTAAAACAAACATCATGGGGAGAACGAAAAAAATGTAAAAACGTACAACAAAACCCCTTCTAACCTTTCTATGTGTCATTCAAAGCAATTTCATAAGTACAGGGGCTAAACCACTGCCCCATTACCTCGTCGTACCTACTCATTAGGCTGTAAATGCTGTAAGGACGGGCAGTGTTTTCCGCAACTCTGATGTCTCTACAGCAGTCACTGAAATGCCTGGCACTAGGAACATTGATAAATGCCTCGTGAATAAACAAATCAATGGATTGCCAATAATTGTAAGAAGAGAGTGGATAAAAGTAGTCAATGCACATTTTGGAGACTCAATACAGGGCCTAGAAATCTGGCAAACTGAATTCTTTCTGTTAATGGTTGTATTTATTCTTTCATCTGTGTCAAGGCCAAAAAACCCCAAAATGGTCAATGGTCATTCCTAACTCCCTTCTGTTAATTCTCTAAAAGACAGTGAGTATATAAACTTTTCCTCATGCTTTTATTTTGATATTTATATGATTTCTTGAGTACATGGGAATTCATGTGTTTAATTAGTATGTAAAAACATTCTTCCTCACATTTCTGTGAAAATGACTGCATTCCTTTAGGAGCTGTTAATAAATGTGGGGATCTGGTGGACCCCAGCCACCGTTTCTCTTGATCTTTGTCTTCTTCCAATACTTGTTGATGTGCTGGATCTTCACCTGTCTGTGGTTTCTTGTGTAGGAACAGAGCAAACGCGTGTCTGTCCTTGGGGTATCTCTGGCTCTCTGTGACAGTGTGGACTACAGCGTGGGGATGCCTATAAATGGATCCAGGTCCTCTGGTGGCCCATGATGTCCCATCCCCCCATCTCCCCAAATGCCAGTGCACGGACTTCTCAGAGGAAGAGCTCTTGCAGACTGTAAGTGGCAGACTTTTAGATAGCCTACAAATTTAAAAACTGCTTCCATTGCAGACTTCATTTCTTCCTTGTATACTCTGTCTTGTGAAGACTGTTATGACTTTTACTCCCAATATCCAAGGAAGCAGTAACAATTACATTATGATTCAAAGTATACTTTCTCGTGATATAATCAATTTTCTGTCCTTGGAGATTCATTGTTTCTTTCTATATGATTGCAACATTTAAATATGTTAATATGAATCAGATGACGAATCTGTACGCACATTTTTACATTTATAACCTGTATATAGGGCCTAGCACACAGCAGGACTTCAATAAATGTCATTTGGCTTCCTTGTCAAACATAGAACACAGACAGGCTCAAGATCTACTATTACTAGCTTAAGTTGTTCTCTGGGTATGAAGTATTAGGCCACGTTTTCTTCACTTTTATAGTCAGTGCTTGATCTTTATGGTGGCAAAGGGAAGTCTTGAGTTAGAATAAAGAGTCCGAGAGCCAAAACTACTCCAAGAATTAGTACAGTCACAGGTAGGCCATGCAGGTGGATGGAACCTGGATGACTCAACTGTCAAGGGGCAAGGCAAGACAGACGAACAGAAGCCCAAGTAGCATTTGTCACAAGAGGCGCCTTTTACTTCTTCATGCAAGGGTGCCATATGGGCTCACCATGATTCTGCAAGAGCCATGGGCAATGAAAGGCAGACAAATTGGAGGAGAGATGTCACATGTGTCCTAAGAATCAAGAAGACCTCCATTTGGATTCAACATTTTCTCCCAGCCAGCAAGCATTCATGCTTTTCTGCTGGCCACATCAATTCGTGGATTTGGCCTCAATGAAATCTTACAGGGTTTCTAAAACCAGCATTAGGAGAATGGGGTCAGGAATATGGGAGAAAAGAATATAGAAGGCTAAGTCACAGAATCAGAAAACTGAAAAGGGGCCTTAGAAATTATACTGGTTTGCAGTGTTCCCCTCAAAATTCATGTCTACCTAGAACATCAGAATGTGACCTAATTTGGAAATAGGGTCTTCGCAGATGTAATTAGTAAGACAAGGTCCTACTGGATATGGGTGGGCCCTAAATGTAAAATGACTGGTGTTTTCATAAGAAGAGGAAAAACATAGAGACACAGAGAGGGAAGATGGCCACGTAAGAACAGAATTTGGAGTGATACAGCTAGAAGCTAAGGAATGCCAAGAATTGCCAGCAACCACGAGAAGCTGGGCAGAGGCAAAGCAAGATTTTCCCTCAGAGCTATCTATGTAATTATGGCCCTGCCAATGAACTTGATTTCAAACTGCTTGCCTCTAAAACTGTGAGAGTAAATTCTTTTAATCCACCCAATTTGTGGTACTTTGTTAGGGCAGCCACAGGAAACTAATACAGAAATCATCTCACCCAATACCTTCAAGATGCATACATACACACTGACACCTAGAGAGACTTGGATGACTTACCCAATGTCACAGAGCTGAATACTGATAGAGCTGGGACAATTCAACCAATCACTCCTCATTCATTCATTCCTTCAACAAACATTCACTGTTCTCTTTCTGACTCAGAGGAAGTCGCCGTGCTAGACTCCGGAAATGATTAGAGAACACTAAGATAGACACCGGCCTGCTTCATGGAACTTTCATTCTAACAGAGTTGATACATAATAACCCACTGTTTACCAATCAATTGTTTAATTACCAGTAGGGTAAAAGCTACAGAGAAAACACAGTATCTGATAACAGCATATGAGGGGATTAGGCAAAGTGACGCTGAGGAAGTGACATGCGGGAGGAAATCTAAAGAACAAATTAGAATTAGCTGACCATGTGTGCAAGCCTGTGTGTTCAGGTATGTGATAAAAGGGGCTCATGAAGGGGTAAATAGGTAGAATTAGAGAATATTCCAGATAAAGATTCTGACCTTCTCCTCAATCGTCTTTCCTGGAAACTCACACCAAAGAAAGACAATATCACTATTCTTTCAAATTATGCTAATGAGATGTCAACTACAAAATACTTACAGTCTGAAAAAGACAAAGGAAACTCTCATTTACTGTATGCACTGAACTATCCATGTCTACTCTAGAAATATTATGACATTCTATCGGAAATATTGCACCTTTTGTGAAGCTGAGAATACCCTCTCTCCAATCTCCCCCACCCCATGCATGAAGTTATATCTTTCCTGTGGACAAAGAAGTTCAACGACAAAAGCAGAGACTTTTCTCCATGACTAGCATAACCAACCTGGCCTTGATAAACAGAAATTTGATAAATACTTTACAGCTGATAAATTCCTTCCCAATTATACATGCCTGTCAAATTCAAAGGCTGTTCTGTGGAAGGCTATTATATGTATGGTACAATTACAACCTTCCTACACACAGCATTGCTTCTCTGGATAAGGCACCAAATGCTAATTCAGAGATGGGTCATATTTTCCACTTCAAGTTCATTACAATAAAAGTAAATTGAGTGGAGCGAATCACTCGCTAACCCCAAACAGCCGTCACCCAGAAAGTCAATGGTCACATAGCGCTGTCATCTAATAAAAAGGCTTGCACGTCTGAAACCAGTTTATATGGAGGCAACTACGAAGTCAACTGAAATTCCCATTGTTTCTTAAAACAAGCTCCTGGCCAAGCTAGTCTTTCTATGGTGGGCCCTTAAGTTTTGTGATTCTTTTACTTTCTCATTTCCATTTCACATTAAATAAATAAGAACAATTATGTATTTCTAAACAGAACAGAGGGACTGGATGAGCTCAGCATAATACATCAGGCCAGAAATGCCAAGGTGGCATTTTAGAAGATTTCATGTGTAGTGACAGAGAGGTTCCCCAACACTGAAAAACAATGCAACTCCTCTGCCTTGAGATTTCTGGGCCTGTTTGCAATAATTGCTTTTGCCCACCCATCCCATCTCATTCAGGGAAGGCTCTGATGTTTTAGCACAATTGCTCTGCTCTGAAGCTGACTTGAAAAAACTCCTCCACATGGATGTACTCAATCACCCAGCATTAAATGAGACATCTAAAGATTCTGCCACTCACCGTTTCTGTCATGTTTTCTCAGCCCTTTGAGGACTCCACTGTTGCACAAAGCCACTACAATCCCATTACCAGCCGGCATATGATCAGATGATAACTAAAGTGAACACAAACACTTAAACAGCACAAGGAACTGCTGAGGTCTCACTTTGGGCAATGTGGCCCAAGAGATTTTCTGACACCCGATCCACGAGGCGAACAATCACATTGCAAAATTCTTTCAATGTCAAGGAACAACCGTTCAATCGGCTATCATGTGCTTGCCATTTGTCCTGAGTGCTTCTGAAAAAAACATTTTGGCCTTTATTCTTCTCTGAAAACCTTTTCTTTTTCAGAAACCACTAAGTTGTTCTAGTCTTCTTCCCACCACACCACCACCCAGACATTGGCAAAGGTCAGTTCTTCCCAGGGAGGGGCTCTGTGCATGTCTCTGTACAGTGGCTAGGTGTTTACTTGGACAGATGGAGAGAGATGCTGGTTTAGTTCTAGGAAAGTAACTATAACCAGTTCAAGGAGTTGTTTGACTATTCCTTGACCAGTCTTCACTCTGCAGCAGGAAGTAGCAGGCAGCATGCCCTGTTTCCACCAACACGTGATGCAATTTGGGAGCTGAATGCCAAAAAGCAGACAAAAGATACACTGTCCCTGGCTTCAGGAAGTTGACAATCTATTTGTGAGAGCACACATATGCATACACACACACACACACACACACACACACACACACACAAACTAGTAATACAAGGCAGTATATAAATGTCATGTGGGGGATAGAAACCAGGTGAGGACAAGCATTTGGAAAAGAGAGAAATCTTTTCGGACAGAGGTGGCCTCAGAAGTCATCCCAGAGTAGACATGATCAGAGAGGCTGAGAAAGGTCAGATATACAGATCTGAAGTTTGTGGGGATTCCCCAGGAGGGGAACTGTCACAAGCAAAGATAGAACTCTTTAGATGAATAGCCTCGTGTCACAGAGTGAGTTGGTGGAGAAGTCCAAGAATGTGCAGGGGGAATACCCCCCCTAAAAATATATGTTCCCAAAGTGATGTCTTTTCAGCAATGTTGAAGGATGGGCACTAAGACCCTGATGAGAAGAATTCAGCAGAAGCTGTGTGACTGCAAAGGTTCGGTGTGTAATGGGAACATGGGAGGTAAGACCGTCAGATGTATCGACCATGTTGAACGAAAGTTACATCTTTCTAACTCGGCTGCTCCCTCACCAACCAAAGGGGCAAGCCTTGTCCCCCAGGCCCAGCCCCAGCCTGGGAACTCGCTTCTAACATTAAAACACAGCTGCATGTCAGTGCTGTGGATATCCTCATAAACACACAGAGTTTTAGGAGCTCACGTTAAAAGACAAAGTTCTGTCCTATAAAGCAATCACAGTTTTAAAGTACATCCTGAAAGGAAAGCAGGAGGAAAGCAAGGGAGAGAGGGAAACTGCGATGAACTTGGCTGCTTGCTAGTGACCTCTGTGATGTCCTGATAGGAGGCGGGCTGACTATAAAATGCGCAGTTAGGACCAGGCTTAGGGACAATTCCTAAGCTCTGCTTCTTCGTTCTCTTGCTTGGTTACACAAGGGCTGGCTCTGGCAGCCCAGGGGAATGCACAGACCTGTCCCCAGAACCTACAGTTGACAGGGAAGTCACTGAGGAAGGAGACGAGATGCATCGTTTCCCTCACTGGTTGTTTTTCAGGAACGAAAGAAACACTTGGGATGTATTGGTTTATCATCTCTGAATTAAATTAAGCCTGTTAAATAGACAAAAATATAAGGGGCACCTCAGATTCTTCGCTAGAATTGGGATCTTGACTGGGATTAGTGGGCTTTGAGGAGGGCGACGCAGAATAGTTCCCTAATCAAAAGTGCAATCGCTCTCCAACTGTCTTCCACCTAAACTCTGGGATGCGATGGCCCCTTGGTGACAGCTGTGGCAGTGAGGCCCGATCCCCTGGGAGGCAGGTATGCACACCTGGGAAAAGAGTTCCCAGTGATTCCGGTCCACGGCCCTGGAGAATGACTGTGACAGAGGGAGACAAAATAAGTGGGGGCGAGCTAATGAGACCAGCTCTCCACGGCTAGAAAAGAAAAATCCCGCACTCTCGCGTTGAGGAACAAGCATGAACAATCTTTGGATGAGGCAGGCTGAGGTTCGAATTCCAGCTGTTGTGCTTCCTGCATGTGCCCCCTCAGGGTCTCAAATTCCTATTATGGGATGAGGTAATGGCCGTTACGTCACACAGGCGTGGCAAAGGGCAAAGAGAGGACGCGAGTCGAGCACCCAGCACAGTGTCATTTACCGGGCAGTTGATACACGCTAGTTCAACCCATTCGGTGCAGTATGAAGGATGGAGGTGAGGAATTAGGTGAAAACAGATAATCTTGGCTCTTTGGAACATCATAACTCCATAACAAAGGACAGAAGTTTATATGGGACGCCGTTTGAAAGTTTAAATGGTGCTTTCATTTCTGTGACTTCTTTGTCCCGCACAATCAGTTCTGGGGGATTATTAGGAGCAATGGCAGCCCAGGAGGTTCAGTCACTTGCCTGACATCACACAGGTAGCAAATAAACACTGAGGTAGGAATAGATCCCACGCGTAGATCTCCGATTACATCACACGGCCTCGTTGTCTGGCAACTTTACCACCCACTGTGTTTATTTTTTTCCCCAGTGCTCATACCATAAATGCACTCACTTAGCAAATATTTACTGAGTACCTACTATGTGCCACTTGGATCCATTCAGTGAACAAGACAGCCAAGACCTCTGTCCTCAGAGAGGGCGGTGGGGAGGAAAGGCAAGGGAAACCAACAACAGGCAGGAGACATAATAAAAAGGTAAATTCTACAGCATGTTGGAAGTTGGCAAGTGCTATGGAAATAAAAAGAAAAATTAGAGCAGCGCAAGAGGGATTAAAGCACAGCTATGTCTCAGTGCTGTGGGTATCCTCATAAACACACAGATTTTCGAATGCTTAGATTCAAAGAGACAAAACTCTTCCTATAAAGCAATCACAATTTTAAAGTGCAGGAGTATGGGAGTGAGGGGAGGGTGCCAGCTTCAATTTTAAATACAGTAGTAAAAGCAGACCTGTGGAGAATGTGACATCTGAGCAAAGCCCTGGAGGAGGTCAGAGATGAGTCTGCAGATAACAGAAGAAAGTTCCAGGTAAAGGGAACAGCCGGTGCAAGGAAGCTAAGTTGGGAAGGTTCTTCCTGGTGTGCAGGAGGGATAGCCGGGGCAGGGGCCAGATAGGAGGTACTTGTGGCCAGATGGGTATGCAAGGGGAGGGTAACTGAAGGGAAGTTCTGTTTGTTTTTTAAGGCATAAGGGAGGCCCCGGTGCCATGAGCATGCTGCAGTTCATCCTGGCAAGGATTTGGGTAGCCAAGGCCGCTCTTGAACCAAGCGTGCTATTGTCTGTTTACATTTATATCATACCAAAACACTGGTCAATTTCTGGGAATTTCACCAATCCTTAGTTTAATATTAGAGAAACATATTGTATTTTTAAAACCAATTAAAGGTTGGCTTTACGTGCAGTCTAAGGGTCACAAACCAAATACTTAGGCAGTGACGTGGATTCTGTCACCAGGCTTTTCACCTTGGTTCTAATCTTGAGACTTAATAACCTTTCCAGGAAGCCTGAGCTTCCAGCTACAAGAAGCTTTTTAGATTTCTCCCAGTCATTTACGTAGCTCCAGATTATAAATGTCTGATATTGTGAGAATTTGTGCCGAGCTGCAAGAACAAAGCAAATAATTAGCAGCAGCACACACGGTGGATTCTGTTTCCAACTCTCTCTTGCTGCCACCCTGATAGAAGCAAATGATACCGGTCATGTATCTCCTGATCACAGCCACAGTAACGCTCACCACAAATCAACTTCCACCTGCTCACAGTTCCAAAAATAGAGCAGCACAGAGATTTCTGTGTGCTAGAGAAAGGAACGGGTCTTAGGGATTGAAAAAGACACAGTTCTGATGCAGGGCTTGTTCAAGAGTAACAGGAATCGGGCATCTGCAATTCTTCAACGAGTCCCTGAAAGGACTTGTCACATCTCTGAGACTGTCACCCCATGTATTTTATTATATTATATATAGTGTATATACTATAGCACACTTTATTGTATGTGTGTGTGTGTATGCATGTATGTGTGTATAAACACACTATACAATACTACGTTAGGATTAAAGACCAAATCTGGAGGATGGTTCAGACTAGATAATGTGGGCCATCAAAGAACAAACCCGAATCACTAATTCGTATTCATTTTTAAATGATTTATAACATTTTACATGGGTTTCGATGCAACTGAATACAAAATTTCTCAATGTCCTCTGCAAAACCTATCCTAGCCAAATTTATCTGACTAATGCTTAGTTTAATGAGTTAATGTCACCATCAGGTAGGGACAAGACTGTATCCTATATACAGCAAAACCCCGTAGAATAGGTAATCTATAGCTTTTTATCTGCTGATACGTGTTAACTTCAAGCCTTAGGTAACTTCCCATTCTTTATTTTTGCTTTACAAATGCAAGCATCCATTGTATCCTAGTCAAATTTCCTGTTCGACAACTGAATACTGGTAGAATCTCATTTTCAATTAACATATTAATACAACATTGCACTTAACATAATGAGGTTATTGCCAGGTTCCTAACTAGATACCTTAGGGCCTGGAGACTTTCCTCTACCTAGCTCTAAGAAGTCGCCAGGTTTCTTTCAGAAACAAGCTTCAAAAGCACCTGGCAAGCTTTCTGAACTTTTTCCTGGAACCAAGCATGTCACCAGCTGGGCTTCGCCTAGGTAATTCACAAAGCAACTAAGTTTTTTCAGTTTATCTGGGACAACATATCTCTAAAACGTGAAGCTCCCAGAGCAGTCATTTTGGTACACTTCTTAGCCAAAGAGGAGAGATCAGATACGCACAATCACAAAACAGATTGAATAGCAGGTCAGTTTTTGTTGGTTTTTTTTTTTTTTTTTTATTTGTCTCCAAGGCACTTAGGCACTTCTCAGATGGTTTAAGATACCTCCTAAATACAACACAGATGATGACAACTTCATGTCTGAAGACTTGCTATGCCTAGGCATTGTGCTAAGACCGTTAGATAGAATTTCCCATTTAATTCTTACAGCCATCTTCTAAAACATCACTGCACTACTATCATGCCCATTTTGTAGATAAGCAAAAGCAGGCCATAGAGAGATTGAGCAGCTAGTCCATATCACACGGCCAAAAAATGCTGGAGCTTAAGTTCCTCTGCCTGGCTTGGTATCTCTATAATTCACTCCATTCATCCCCCTGTTTAGAGAATACATTTTATAACCACATTTATAAGCACATTTTCAGCATGACTTTTTATAGAAAATCTTTATCCCCTCTTTCTCACCCTCCCCTGCCCCACAACCTGGTTTTATCCATAATGTGTATGCGTTGGCTTGGTGGCTGGATTTAGCAAAAATGCCCTGCCCCGATTCCTAAAAAAGTTACACATATACCTACCATATGAACCAGCCATCTCCTTCCTAGTAATTTGCTCCAGAGAAAAGCAAACATCTGTCCGTGCTGAGACTTGCACACAAGTGTTCATGGCCATTTTATTCACAACAGTCAAAAATTGGAAATGGTCCTACAGGGAACTGAATAAACAAAATATGGTATGTACCCACCCGATGAAATAGTATTCCACAATGTAAGGAATGAACTACTGATACACATGGCAATATGGATGAATCTTGAGGTGATTACATGTAATAGTAGTGAAAGAAACCAGACACAAAATAGTACACACTGTATGATATCATTTATCTAAAATTCTAGAAAATGCAAACTAATCTACAGTGACAAAATCCAGATCAGTGGTTGCCTGGGGTCAGGGACTAAAGGAAGAATGGATCAAAAAAGGATATAAGGAAATTTTTGGAGGTGATGAAAATGCGCTCTGTTATCTTGTTTGTGGCGATGATTTCATGGGTATATACAGCTGCAAAACCCATTGAATTCACTCTTTAAAAGAATGTAATTTATTATACATAGGTAATACCTCAACAAATTTGAAAATAAATCACACAAGTTTGTAAAGGAAACCATTTGTATATTGAGCTCCAGTTATCAAATCTTTTTTAAAACATACTTAAAATTTTTTTGTAAATGCCCAGTCTTTATCTGATATGACACATGGTTTGAGCTATCCACATTATTTATTTTAGATCCTAAATTCCTGGTAGTCAAGAACAAATTCTCTCTCTTTTTTTAGCTTAAGTCCTGTGCCCTACCCAGCACAGCATCAGGCAGTGCAACTATTCAGAAAATCTTATCTAAACAAAACTCAATTCTGTTCTTTTTCATTGCTTTCTGAAGAAATTCTGGAAGTAGAATGTAGAGCGAGCCCGCTAGCTTGGCCATCAGCCACTAAAAAAAGTGTCACAAAGGAAATCTCTGCTATCATTCCTAAACATACAAAGATTGCCAAAAACTCAGGACTCTGGGTGAAGAACCACCTGCAACAGTGTCAGAACTTCCCTTTATGTTAGGACAAATGTTAGATCATGTGCGCCATGAAGACAGTGTTGCCTCTGAAAGCCAAGTGCAATCCTGAGCTTGAAATTTCAGGTTTTCTACCAGGCAAGGGATAAGGAGAAAGAAGGTACCAACACGGAGTTAATCTCACAAGAAGTTAGAGCCTAGAAAGTATACTCAGCTCTGGGTTTGCTCCCACCTCCTTCCTGTTGCAAGGCGATAGAATCTTCCATCAATATGACTGTCAGTGCTGGTCCACAGACTTTGTTAATGACCCTCAGTAAGGTGAGCACAGAAATCAAAAGTGTTTAGAAGCTCATATCGCATTTTGACTCTGCTAGGTGGAATCCATTCTCGTTCAACAGGGTATAAACCAGACCCAGTGTTGTCAAGCACAGGTGTGGAGTCTAGTTGTGAAGAATAGGACCATGTTTCATTTACAGTGGATTAAAATTAAAAACAAAACAAAACTGGTCTTCCTCCAGAGATGGTTTGAGAAGCAGAGTTGTATCGCGCTGCTTAGTCAGTGAAAGTTAATTTTTCCCAAAGTGATGATGGTGAGAGCCAGACAGAGGCCATTCTCTATCAGCCAGTCAAATCCTGCAACCCCCAGCCTGTCTGTAGGTCTTCAGACTGCAATTGAAAAGGGAATTAAATAAACCTTCGTAAAAAGGAAGTTTATCCAAAGTGCTGTGTTTCCATTCTAATTAGCATCATGGCTGTACAAGCTGCAAATACGGTTGTCATCACATCAAGAATCAAAATGAAGGTCATGATAATGACTGTGTGGACAGAATTAATTTTTTTTTTTTTTTTTTTGCACCCCTGTAGGAACACACTTATTCCTGAATCAGCCCCATTAGTTTTCGGAGCAGCAAAGGTAGCAGACACAGATGGCGCTGCTCCATGTGACCCCTGCTTACATCTGATTAGGGCAGAACTAAATGACGCCCAGGAAACTCTATACTCTTCATGGCTCATGTTTCTCACAAAGAGTACCTGGCAGAAAGTTCAGAGCGTGGAATAGTCTGCCTTGCGCTGCACAAGGACTGCATGGGAGGAGGCTTCCTTCTCCTAGCCACGGATGAAACTGTACAGATTCAAATGGGGAAGATGGAGGCCAGGACTTTTGAGATTACAGGCAAGATTTACTTAACTCTTATTATTCTTTCATATGGCAGCTCAATTGTCACACTCTTCGCCAACTTCCCTGGTTAGACTGCTTCCTCCTGTTTATCGCAGATATGATAAATTTAGTTCTGTGAGTCTTTGATTAGCATCCATCTCCCCTACTGTTTAGTAAGCTCCATGGGGCTGTCCTGTTCATCACTGGGTCCCCAGCACTTAAGCACAGTGATGAACAACAGAACGTACTCGAATAAATGTTTCTTGAGAGAATAGATGAGTGAATGAATGACTGGATGGACACGTGAAGTGCCTAGATATCAGACCATGTACACAATGCTTTGGCACGTGGCTTTAGATAAAACAATAGAATTAATCATGAGTCTCATATAATTATTAAAAATTTTTAAGAAGAGAGGATGGCCCATGGAGGTCTTATTATCAACTCAAAAGAAAATATTCCTAAGAATTCAGGGGTAGGAAATATACTGAGAGTAGGCTAGGCATGGTGGCTCATGCCTGTAATGCTAGCACTTTGGAAGGATCACCTGAAGCCAGGAATTCAAGACTAGCCTGGGAAATAGCAAGACTCTGTCTCTACCAAAAAAAAAAAAAAAGTTTTAAAAAATTATCCAGGCATGGTGGTGCACGTCTGTAGTCCCAACTATTCAGGAGGCTGAAGGGCTGAGGCAGGAAGATCATTTGAGCCCAGGAGTTCCAGGTTCCAGTGAGCTATAATGATGCCACCGCACTATAGCCTGGGCAACAAAGCAAGACCCTGTCTCAAAAAGAAAAAAAAGAAAAGAAAAAGAAAAGAAATATACTGAGAATATATACATCATGGTTCATGCTCATGGGGAGTTTTGTAAATGAAACTCTCTTTTTTGCAATAATCAATAGAGAAAGAGACCTGAGTTATTCTGTATTGAAATTAGCACCAAACGTTGCAAGTAATGTTTAAAAATAAAAGTCATGATAGAAAAGAAAAAATACTGTAACATATCCAATCTATGTTTTGGGTCAAATCATGATCCCAAGAACATTATCAATTATAGATAGTAAAAACTTGAGAACATATGGTTAGTCTACAAAGGCTTTCTTCCAATATCAAGATTATAAATGCACAGATACTTTACCAAATAGTCCTATAACACTCCAGGAGCTAGGGAATCTCCATTTTAGTTGGAGAGAGTGGATTTATCCACTTAGTATTTACTGAGAAACACAAAGTCATTAGATATACTGCAGACAAGTCTCAGTTATCAAGTCACATTAACACAGTTCCATTAATTTTTTCCTAGTAAATACACAATTGCTTATATCATTGTATATCTGAATAATCATGCTTTTCTGTTATCATGAAGCAATAAGGATTATAGTGAGTTTTATTAATAGGCATTTCAGTATGAAAGCTCAACAAAAGCATAAAAATCTAGGTACTTTAAATTTATTGTTCTCCATTTTCTAAAAAATATTTGAGATGACCCAAAAAAGGAGGAACAAAAAATAAGTATATATATATATATATATGTTAGACATACATATGAGAGAGAAATAAGAGAATCACCTGCATATCTAATATAGTTCAAATAATAATACAATAAAATATAAATCATTTTGTAATGAGTTATACACTTCCAAACCTAAGAACACCCAACTTGTAGCTATTTTAACATCTATTTTCTTTAAGTATACTTACTAGACTATTTTAAAAATGTATTAAAGCACCTTTACCAATATCATTTTATCCATTCAAATTATCAGGGGTAAAAGAGGTGAGTGACAGAATTAACTTTTATTGACCAAACACTGCAAATATTATCTCATTTAATCCTCACAATATCCTTTCCCGAGAGGTCTTGTCACTCTCTTATAGATGAGAAGAGAGAAACAGAAAGATTAAAACTCATACAGCTGAGAAGAGATGGGGCTGGCACGTGTTTTAGATAAAACAATAGTCAAACCCAGGTCTGTCTGACTCTGAATTCCATGGGTCCTCAGGATTTAAGGCCACATGTGAGAGAAGGAGGAGGAGCTCAACACTGGTGCTCCTCTAAATCTGACCCCTGCCCCACCTTCCTCTCAACGATAAAGGTAGGCCAAACCTTTGGACACAAACGCCTACTTGATCAACTGCACTGTAATCAGTTCCATCCTGTGGTAGTTAACAATCCACCAGATACGATTTTAGTAACCTGGCTAAAAGGACACATTTCTTTAATTGAGCAACCTTAGTCATTTCAGAGTCACTAAAATGACTCCAGAAGATTCTGAAAAGCCATCCAACCAGGTCTTTAAGCCACACACACAAAAAAGGATGTCATTCAGCAACAGTGTAATTCAGCAGTTGTTCACAGCAGGAGTTTTGCTAAAATAGTTCAAAACTGGATACACTAGAATGCCTTTCGCATTCCCACAGTTGGTAAAGGACAACTAGTTCATTTGAGGATTGAAACATTTTCAAAATGCACTGTAAAATCAGACATACCCTCCCCGCCCCCCATCTCGGTTTGAGGCTCCCCTTGTCTCTCAAATCTATTGTTCAGTTAATCTGTGCATGCATGCCAGAATATTCTAATTTAACTCTGAGCCTGGGACATGGTATATTTTGTTTCTAGCTGCAAGAGTGTGAATGCCATAAATAACATGTACTGTGCTTGTTCTCTGTTCCTAAACAGTCTGATAAGCCCATATTGAAATCGTTTCAGCAATCACATTTGACAGCTCACTAGGATCCTGTTCAATCCAGCCTCCCAACCAGTCCATTATTCCTGCCAGTTTCCAAGCAGACGAGGCATTCAGACACCCGTCTCTAAATGAGAACAGCCCTGGCGGAACCCTTGCAGGAGAGGTACACTCCAGCTAACAGGCCGTCAATCTGTCAGTAGCTCTTAAGATCCCCTAGCCTCGTCCATCTGAAGCCCAGCTCAGAGCCTCGAGGAAGGGGGAACTCAGGGGGTGAGGGTCCTGTCAATTCCATTCCAACAGACCCATGTGCAAACTTGTATGCCAGACAAAACCAGCAAAACCAGCACAACCCAGATCCAGTATAGCGGCAGCATAGCACTTTTCTTCCTCTAACTCATTCAACCATGAAATAAATAGTAATTAAACATCAACCAGGTCACAAAGACACCATGTACCATAAGAGAACTTTGAAACCAGACAGCTTCTAGGGTCAATTTCTGACTCTCCAACACACAGTTACAGGATGCTAAGTATCTTAAATTTTCTGGGTCTCAGTTTCTCCATCTGCAAGAAAGGGATAACATGCATCATTTCACAGAATTGCTGTGAAGATCCAAGGAGATCATGCATTTTGTAAGACATCTAGCATAATGCTTGACTTTATAAAGAGAGACTCAATGAAACATCGATTCCCTTGATTTCTTCTCTTACCAAGACAAAAGGTTTCCCATTTTCTCAAATCATAGAGCCTTTACATTAAAACCAAGAGCATATAAGGACACTGAGAAAGAAGTTTTTATCTCTTTTTATTTTTTAGTAAAATAGTCACTGAACTATAACATACATACAGAAAAGAGATTAAATCATTAGATAAAGCTCACTGAATTTTCAGGAAGTGACACAAGCATGTAACCCAGATCAAGAAAAAAACAACCAGCTCTCCAGGAGCCCCCTCCTGCCCAATTCCAGCCATTCTTCCTCACCTCTAATCTCTTAGCTGAATCCCAACACCAGAGATTACTTTTGCTTGCTTTTGAATTAAATAATATTTTAATAGTGTCTGCACAGACAATTGGCAAATGAAAAAACAGGACATTTTATACGGATTTGCAGCTAATGAGCAGAGTCAAAGGGATAGTAAGTTTTAAAAATAAACAAACACACTGATAGCAACGAAGGTAATAAATGTTGCTGGGATTGTGTTAGGTTCTCTCCTTTTTCTTATTCCTTATGCAAGCACTCTGGAACAAGCATTAAAATCTTACACATTCGGGTGGCAAAACACATTGTAACTGCTTTCTAGTGTGGTACTTGATTGAGAAGTGGACATATTACTACAAGGTGAAGAAAAAGGAAGTGTATTTTGTAGAAAGAAGAAAGGAAGATTTAATTCTGAAAGCAATTTCCATTATCCAAACTCAAATTACAAATCAGTAATTTCCTCCCAAATACATCTAAGTCCTAAACCTCACTGATATCTTCCTCACTACCTTAAAAATTATCTTTGAAATCCTTGGGATCCTTAAATTTTAGAAGCTCTCATCTGGTCAAATATAATGTTATTTTCCTGTCAGGATTAGAAATTCCAACAGATCTTTTCTTCCCATTAGACCAAACTGTGTGCTCCCCATAATTCTTGATGGCATGATTCAGAGTTAACATAACTCATGCTCACTGAGAGGTTAACAGAGAAGACAGGATGCTGGGATGAGGCAAGAAATGCTGAGCAGTCTGTTTTCAAATATTCTGCTGTGGATGTATCTTAGCATCATGTGCTGACATCATCAAGAAACTGCTCATAAGGATGCTCAACATCACTAGTCATTGGAGAAATGCAAATCAAAACCACAATAGATAACACAACCACCAGGATGACTGCAAAAATATGGAAAATAACAGGAAAATAAAGTGTTGACCAGGATGTGGAGAAACTGGAACATTCATGCATTGCTGGTTGGAATGTAAAATGATGCAGCTGCTATGGAAATCAACCTCAAAAAATTCAAATAAATTACTACATGACCCAGCAATTCCACTCCCAGATATATATCCCAAAGAAGTGCAAACAGTACTCAAACAAATACTTGTACATGCATATTCACAGCAGTACTATTCATAATAGCCAACAAGGAGAAACAACCCAAATTTCCATCAACAGATGAATAGGTAAACAAAATGTGATATGTACATACAATGGAATATTATGCAGCCATAAAAAGGAATGAAGCTCTGACACATGTGGATGAACCTCGAAAACATCGTGCTAAGTGAAAGAAGCCAGACACAAAAGGTCACATAGTATATGATTCCACTTACATGAAATGCCCAGAATAGGCAAGTACATAGAGACAAAAGGCAGATTAGTGGTTGCCAGAGGATGAGGGGAGGGAAGAAGGAGGAATTACTGCTTAATGAGTAGAAAATCTCTTCCGGGGTGATGAAAACGTTCTCAAACTTGAGACAGGCGATGGTTGTACAACATTGAGAATCTACTGAATGCCACCAACTGCACGCTTAAAAGTGATTAATTTATGTCATGTGAATTTCACTTCCACTTTTAAAATGTCGAAAAAAGAAAAACAAAAAGGAAAAGGAGGTGAAAAAAGACACTGCTCCTGGGTACCAAAGAAAATAATACTCCTAGAGGTGTAAAGGTGATGACAGAACAACCAAGCAATTCAACCATGAGCTCAGTTGGAAATTGCTCCAGTGGCTCCAGTCCTTCTCTCTTGGGTGATAATAATAAAGGTTTTAAATCATTCTTTTAAAACATTTATTTTTTTCATGCCAATATGCATGTGGCAAGGAGCCTAGACTCTAGGTAGCCAGGAAAGGCCTGGCAGATAGCAAGAGTCTAGACAGATACAGATAGGAGGTTAGATGCAGCAAAATCAAAGGAACCCAGCAGGTCCTCTTGACCTTGGCAAGAAGGGTGCAGGGTTCAGGAGGTCAGACAAAGGCATCCCGGGCAGCCCTGTGAGCAAGGGATACCAAGTGAGACCCACCATTAGGCAGATACTAACTGCCTTCAGTCCTGTTCAGACTACCTGTTGTAAGGGTGTGGGACCCTAAAACCACAGATGCTCACTGCATACGGAAAGCGGTTTCAAAAGTGCAAGTGACCATCTAAGGCAGAGCAAGAGGTGCTGGGTTCAGCAGAAGACCCTTCACTCCTTCCCAAGTTCCTTGGACTCAGCTCTAAAATCTTCCTCCCCGCTAGGAACTTTAGTCCTCACCAGTGTAATCACCAAAAACCAACTTCTACGTAAGTCTATGAAAATTACAAAATATAAAAGCACAGCATTTTATTTTCTTCCTCAGAGAATTTTTTTCAGAATTTTTTTCAAAATTTTATGCAAACTTTTATCATTCTTTAAAAATACTATTTTTAAAAGAATTTGTCAGTCAATAAATATATTTAAAAGTGGCAGAATAACCATAAAACAAACTAAAGGCATAGAACTGTACACTATGTAGCAGCTTAACAAATTTGAGTGTATCTAATGTGTATCAAGGAGAATACATGCAAAATGTCAAATGATGGAGGAATAAAAAAAATCTCACTGTGTTGGGATTATGAGTTACCTTCCAGTTAGATCTGTTTCAACATTTGCAGGACAGGGGCAAGACTTCACATGGAAGCCCATATACTCGATGCCAAAAGGCTGAGGCAAGAGGATCGCTTGAGCCCAGGTGTTTGAGGCAACAGTGAGCTAGCATCATTCCAATGCACCCAGGCTGGGCAACAGAGCGAGACTCAGTCTCTTAAAAAAAAACAAACAAAAAACTGTAACAGATCGCCTGAAACTTTATTAATTCTATCAAGGCATAATACCATCAGAAAATAAGTCTGAAACAGAGAAAAGTCTGGTTCTATAATTAAGAGCAGGATTCCACAATCTAATTATTAAATTTTCAATTAAAGCAGAGTTCTTGATACATTTTTCCACTTTCTTGAATTAGTAGAGACCTGTAAGCACGTTGAGAGCAGGAATATGTTAATTAGGAAGAGAATTTCCCAATAAGAAGCTCAGCCCACAACACCTGATAATTAGGAGTGTTATAACAATTCACTGACCCTCCGGGGAACGTTTTGTAGTATTGGTTGTCCTCGAGTATTCACAGAAAGCCACAATTTTTCCCAGTTGTCACTTTTGCTGCTGCTTTTGCAGACTTTCACATTTACAAGTCTTCAAGAAATAGTTTGGGAGCCACATAACATTGGCATCCACTGGTACTCTCTTTTCCAATAGTGTCTGTCTTTTTGTCCTCAGGGGCCTTTATCCTCAACCTGAGCACTTCCTGGTTGAGGAGTTGAGCAGCACAGTTCCTCACACCCCAGAGTGTGGAATCTTGTCTTCAGAACCTGAATGTCACTTGGTATCCTAGAATGCCCCTAGTAGTGCATGGGGCCCAAACACAAATGTGGGGCAGTCTTCATTACTTCACATACACTAGCAGCAGCAAGACGGCACTGGACTTCACCATGCTGTTGTGTGTACGACTGTGGCGAGGTGAGCCAGGACACTGAGGTTCTGAATGTTTTAGACAACTGTTCCTGACAGAATAGCAGATGAGACAATAAAGCAGAAACACAAGGAAGGAGCAGCAATACTAGCCTAAAGGTACCAGGAGTAAGAATAATCCCAATAAGACTGCTTGCTGCAGCTGTCCAGCATGCTAAACACTTTTCAGACATGCATGTTGTCATTAAATCTTCACCACAATCCTTTATGGTAGATGTCATCCCTATTTTACAGATGAAAATGTTAAGGCACGGGTTGTTGTTGGAAGATCCTATAGATAGCGAGCCAGATCCAGCTCTAGTCAACTGAAGTTAAAGTTCTTGACCAGTGTCTTATACTGTGGCATCCCAAAGCTACCCGCTATTCATCTCCTGTTACACCTTTCATCTCCTAATTAAACCTCCGCATCTGGCCAAATTCTTTAACTGTAGCTCCTGTGGATTCTCCATTTTACACTTTCATTTCCACTGCCACTGGCCTAGCTGAGGCTCTGGTTACTTCTTCTCTGTTATTGCAACTGTGCCCTAACTGATCTCCTCCACCCAGCTTCTATTATATATCCTTCCCCCTGGTCCCCAAACGAGCTTCCCACGGCACAGGTCATGGACAGCCCTTCCCAGAAACTACCTGGCTTCCTAAAAGACACAGTCTCAAGCTGGCCTCCCTTCCTGTCTTGCCTTCCACCACGTCAGTCTCCCTGTACTTGACCCAAATGACTGTACCCTGCCCCACCCAAACACAAGCCCACAACTCTGACCACCGTGCATTCCATTCCCGAGGACTGGAATGCCCTCTCTTCTTTCTTCCCCTTCCTTCAAGGCTCGGTCAGGTGGGATCTCCTGCTGCCTGCCCAGGTCCCTTTGTCAGAATGAATCCTTCTCTCTTACACACTCCCATACCGGATGACTTGGCCTTGAGCTGCATTTATTTTATTCTATAGGTCTTAATTTGCCTGACTCCCTGCTAGGCTGAAAAATTCAAGGTCATCTTTAAAAGGAAAGTGCCTATATGCTTTTTGCAGAGAATTACCATCTGAAAGGAGCCCCAAGTGAGAATGTTACTTTAGAGTTTGAAGGCTTTTTTCCTCCCCATCATCAACAAAAATTCTCAGATTGACTGTATTTCACATTTCATTTTTGTTATTTTTTCATTTTGTTTTGTTTTGGCTAAGATAACAAATCAAACCTCTTTTTTGCTCTCAGACCTTGCCCTACCCTAATTTCTGTCTTCTCCAATTTTTACTCTATACTTGCATTTTTACCATTTTATGTTTCCCTTAATTTACCTTAATTTCTGTGAAGCAAGATGAGATATAAATAAATAGATGCATAAATAAAGAGTAGGTTTTTGAGAAATGACTGACAACTTGAATTGAGAACTTGAATTGAAAGCAAGATTCCTATTGAGAAAGAAGTTGAGAACTAAGTCCAAATTGGTCATGGTCTCTATCAGTAGCCAAAGGGGAGAGGATATAAGCAAGACTCAAATAAGAAAGCAGTTGCTCCCCGGGACCCAAAGGCTACTAGAGTAAAAACAAGGGGGAAGAGAACGGGGGTAGCTGCTGCAAAAACCTGTAGCCTTAAGCACTGAGGCCTAGATACTAAATAGGTGCCTGGTCAATGGAGCTTTACCTGAGAATTTTTTACTTGGACTTGGACTTCCCCAGTAAACTCCCACTATAGTGATTGCTGGTTGTTCATGGGGCAGAGGTGGGAGAAAAACTGTGGGTGATATACCAGGAGGAACTCAGAAAAGCTGCTGTTTGGAGGACCCATCCTGATGCCAAAATCCCTCCCCATTCCTTACGTTTGTAACTACCAACCTCCAGGAGAAATGAAAACCCGTGGAGGGGCTGGAAATCCAAGGGGCAGCACTACAGTGGATTCTTGTCCATATCAGAGTCACCATCCCCTGCAGCTATGGCAGAAAAAAAAGCCAGAGCAGAAGACAGGAGCATCACTGTTCTAATATTTGTCCTACAACTTGACTGGCAGGGTGACTTTGGAACATCACCCACCTCTCTGAGCCTCAGTTTTCTCCATCCTAAAATGGGAACAGGTATACCTTCCTTACTGGGTACTTTGAGGATCAAATGAAATAACATGTGAACTTGATTTATAAACTCTCCATAGACAAGACTGTTATTTCCATTTCAACAAAGATTTCTTGTGAAAGGCATCATAGTATAGGAGTGTAGATCACAGATTCCAAAACCAAATGGGATTTAAATTCCGATTCTACCACTCCCTACCTTTGTGACCACGGGCAAGTTACTAACTTCTCTGTGCCTGAGTTTTCTCATTTGTAAAATGGGATAATGAGAGTGTCAATCTGATAGGATTATCATGAGGATTAAATGAGCTAAATTTTTTAACCTAAAGATGTACCCGGCACATAATGTGCTATACATGTTTCATTTGTATTCAGTTGAGACTATCTCACAAAACAAGTACTATGCTGAGTGCTAAGGGACACACACACACACACAAATAGTGAATCCTGGTATTACTTTCACAGGACCAGGCATTACTTTAACCTATGACCTAAGCATTAGGAGATAAACTTCTAAGGAATAGAAAAATAGGTAACAACCTTGCCAGCGGACTCATAGCTGGAATTCTTCTGAATTTCAGATTTTCACCCTGTCCTTGTGGTCACAATTAATTTGCAATCTCTCTCCAAGAGTTGCTGTGATTCACTTATGCTCATAAAATGTTCAAGTGTTGTTTTTTTTTTAAAACACCATCTATTTAATGAACTACTATTATGACAGCTGTGGAGAAATTTCACTTTGGTGTTTTCCTAAAGGAATATTTTATACACACCTTTCAGCTGCCCACGTTCAGGGAAGACAGAAAATCCAGGAAGGGGAAAAAAAATCACTTCAATGGATAAAACCTTTACAAGATAGCCCATCTGTCCTTGAGAGCTCGGAAGTGGTTTTGTTTTTATTTGTTTAAGCGGAACATTAACGAGGGAGAAGAACATCTTTCCCCTCTTCCTGTTCACCTGGCTTGGAGGAGACAACCTGGTAAAACTTCAGTGAGGTCCAAGTAAATTTTGTCACTGTTGGATAATTTATTTATAATTAATCAAGGGTTTTATTTTAGGACGATTAGCAGCCAGCCATATTCCAGTTCTGACATTCTAAAAATATTATGCTATGATTGACTACTTCTTTTGAAGTGTAGCAGAAAAGTTGTCCAACTTCTTACCAAGCTCCAAAATCCTCTCTGTTGACACAGAGGGAAACCTCTAATTACATGAGTCACTGTAGTTTTACAACTGAATAAACTGTTACCGAAATTGGAAAAATTGTCATCAAGATGATAAAGGCCATTCTGGAACCCAGTGCCAAAGCAGTCCTGACTTGTACTTTTCAGAGAAATGACCGCTTGTAAAGAGATTGACATCTGGGAGATTAAAGCTGATATCCATTGCGCTTTCCCAGGTCTCAATAGGCTGCTTTATCCTGATTAAAAGGAAAAGGAATTTCCTGGGCATGTCCCTTTAATGTTTTTATCCTAGTAGTGGGTATGAGAATCCATTCTGTAAACCACTGTGCTAGCATGTTGTAAAAGATAAATGGCCCTGGGGCTTGTGACATAGTTTGGTTACATATATGCAACTCTCCGGTACTTTTTTTAATTTCAAAGTATTATAGGGGTACAAATATTTTGGTTACATGGATCGATTTTATAATGCTTGAGTCATGGTTATAAGTGTGCCCAGCACCCAGATAGTGTCCATTATACGTGTTAGGTAGGTTTTGCCCCTCTTATCCTCCCCTTTCCCCTCTGCTTGATTTCTATTGAGTTTCATATCCCTTTATGCACATGTGTGCTCATCAATTAATTCCAATTTAATAGTAAGTACATGTGGTGTTTGTTTTTCCATTCTTTAGATACTTCACTTAGGATAATGGTCTCCTGTTCCATCTAGATTGTTGCAAAAGGCATTAAGTCATCCCTCTTCGTGGCTGAGTAGTATTCCACAGTATACATATACTACATTTTATTAATCCACTCATGAATTGATGGACATTTGTGTTGATTACACATCTTTGGAACTCTGAATTGTGCTGCAATAAACATTTGAGAACAAGTGTCTTTTTGACTAAATGACCTCTTTTCCTTTTGGTAAATACAGGGTAGTGGGATTGCTGGATCAAAAGGAAGGCCTACTTTTAGGTTTTTGAGAAATCTCCATACTGTTTTCCATAGAGGTTGTACTAGTTTACAGTCCCACCAACAGTGTATAAGCATTCTTTTCTCTCTGCATCCATGCTAGCATCTCTTGTTTTTTGGACTTTTTAATAAAAGTCATTCTGACTGGGGTAAGGTGATATCTCACTGTGGTTTTGATTTGCATTTCCCTGATGATTAGTGACATTGAGCATTTTTTCCTATGTTTATTGGCCATTTGTCTATCTTCTTTTGAAAAGCTTCTGTTCATGTCTTTTGCCCACTTTTTAATGGGGTTATTTGATTTTTTTCTTGCTGATCTGCTTGAGTTCTTTGTAGATTCTCACTATTAGTCCTTTATCAGGTGTGTAGCTGGCAAATATTTTCTCCCATTCTGTAGGTTGTCTGTTTACTCTGTTAATTATTTCCTTGGCTGTGCAGAAGCTTTTTAATTTAATCAAGTCCTATTTATTTATTTTTGTTGTTGTTGTGATTGTCACTGGGGTCTTCGTCATAAATTCTTTGCCTAGGCCAGTATCTGGAAGAGTTTTCCAATGTTTTCTTCTAGAATTCTTATGGTTCTTGAATTAATTTTTATAAGTGGTGAGCAATATGGATTGTTTCATTCTTCTACATGTAGCTATTCAATTTTCCCAGCACCATTTATTGAATAGGGATTCTTTTCCCCAATGTATATTGTTGTCTGCTTTGTCAAAAATCAGTTGGCAGTATATGGATGGTTTTACATCTGGCTTTTCTGTCCTGTTCCATTGGTCTATGTCTCTATTTTTGTGCTGATGCCATGCTAAATGGGGAAAAGCCGAAAGCATTCCTGCTCAGAACTGGAACAAGACAAGGATGCCCATTGTCACCACTTCTACTCAACACAGTGCTGGAAGTCCTAGCCAGAGCAATCAGGCAAGAGACAGAAATCAAAGGTATACAAATCAGGAAAGATGAAGCCACACTATTGCTTTTTGCCGATGATATGATCTTATATTTAGAAAACCCCAAAGATTCCACCAAGAGACTCCGGGAATTAACAAATGAATTCAGCAAAGTCTCAGGTTACAAAATCAATGTACACAAATCAGTAGTATTCCTATACACCAATAACGGTCAAACTGAGAGTCAATACCTTTTGCAATTGCTACAAAGAAACAAAATACCTAGGAATATACTTAACCAAGGAGGTGAAAGATCTCTACAATAGGAACTAGAAAACACTGACGAAAGAAATTACAGATGTTACAAACAAGTGGAAAAACATATCATGCTAATGGATTGGTAGAATAAACATTGTTAAAATGTCCATACTGCCCGAAGTGATTTACAGATTCATTGCAATCCCCATCAAAATACCAACATCATATTTCACAGATCTAGAAAAAATAATTCCATACTTTGTGTGGAACCAGAAAAGAGCCCAAATAGTCAAAGCAATCTTAAGCAAAAGGAACTAATTGGGAGGCATCACATTACCAGACTTCAAACTATACTACAAGGGTATAGTAATCCAGTACTCTTTTGCTCATTTTTTTCCTTCAAAGTTTACATCTGTAAAGCTTCTTTAATACTGATTTCTTAAATGTGAGGATCCAGCCTTTAAATGCATTAAACACTGTGCCTACAAATATCCTTATCTGTATAAACATCGGGAAGATGACAGCTGGGCTCCCTCATAACTCTGATCACCTGCTTTTCTCCCCTAGTGGTCTCGGAGGCAGCCTAATTTCCCAGTTGAAGAGCTGCCTGATAACCCAATGTCTTGTCTCACCAGGAGCCATTGGGTAAAGCTGCAGAGCCTGCCACAAAATTAGGAACCATCAATCTCTTACAAACTTGGAACTGGGGGAGCATAAAAAAGAAAACCAATATAACAAGATTGGGCATCAGACCTTGCTCTAATCCTGCCCTTTGGTAAGTTTTTAAAAAGGAGCATCTTAAGGACTCTTTTCACACCTAGGGCAGTTTCACACTCTACCTGTTTAATATGGAATTTAATAGGACACCTTGTTATCCTTTGGAAAGGGTCCAGCATATTCACTTATAAAGGTATTTATGCATATATTAAAATTGGTGCTGAGGACCAAAACTCGAGGACTTGATTGAAAAAATTACTCTTCCTAGATGCCCAATGCAGTATTATTTAGCCACTGAAGGGCAAAACAGAGATGCCACCAGACGTTCTCTATTGGTATCCAAGTACCTGTCTCTCTCTCTTCCAATTTATTCCCCTGTGAGTTACCGACTGTGAAGAGAAGCCTACACATCTCAGAAACAGTTCTGCTCCCACAGGTCTCAAGCCCACAGAATATGTAACTTCACAGAATCACAGAATAGCAGCCCTGGAAATGAGCTTAGAGACTGTCTGGTCTAACTCCCTCAATTTTTCAGACCAGAATGATGAAGGCAGGGCAAGTAAAATGACTTCTACAAGGCCACACCACCAGTTAGTGCCAGAGCTTGGCCCACAGCCCAGCTAGCTCCCAGTCCAATGCTCTTTTCCACTGCATTTCCTGAGATTTATTATTTTCTTCCGGAATTGGTCCAGACTCTGTGAAGGTCGTAAAAACATCTGGGAGAAGGTGGGTGTTTTTCAATGATTACTACAGTGTTATGCCAAGATGGTCAAATATTATGAGAGTTGGGGCACACAAGTTATAAGCAGATGGAGCAGACATATCACTGTAGGATTCAGGTTCACAGGATGAACTGGAGGCTTGGCAAAGACAATGGGTAAAGGACAAGCCCAGGGCCAGTCCATCTCAAATGTGCAGGCCAAAAACTGGGAAGATCTGGATTTTAAGAGAAGACCCAAGGGCAGCTCCGCTTTAATATATTCCAAGTGGAGAATAACTGAGACCTCCTGTTTAATGAAATTACATCCTCTGGTCATCCTGCAGAAAAACCCCCTACATAGCCCCGGTACTTCACTGGCCAAATATTTACCCATTAACATCTTCTCTATTTATGGATGGATGGTGATTTTAATGAAAGGTATAAATGGGGGCATTAGTCACAGCCTTGGTCTTGAAAGAATTTGCAGACCTCCAAAGCACTATAATTGTATTTTAAGTAATATGTTTAAATTATGACACATTGCATCTTACAAGGTAAAAAACAAAACAAAACAAAAAAACCTCCGCTACATTGAATATATGGTCAACTAATTCCAAAGATTTTCTCTCAAAAAATATTAATTCATTGTTTGAAAAGGGTTTTAGATTTGTAACTTGGCCCCCAAAGCCTATTTCGAGAAGAAAGTACTACAACATGCTACATTTACAATAAAAATAATCCCCACTGATGGAATATTACCAAATAAGGGCAATCTGAAAACAACGAAACTAAGAGGTCTTTTCCTAAAATATTTAATGCTAGCAAATGAAGAAAAACACATTCAATGAATAAAGATATAGAAGAAATGGAAAATTCCAAACGAAAATTCTGAGCACCTCTGAGAAGTATTAAGGTGGATGATAATAACAACATGCCTTCAATGCAGTTGAGAGGGCAGTGAGTTACGGAAGATGGAGAAAAGGAGAAAACAGTAGGAAAGATGAAAAGAGGTGAGGGAGTGGGGTATTCAGCAGACAGTTCAATTGCGGTCTTCGGGCGGTGCTGCTGACAGGGGACAACAGGGGCATCACTCAGGCAAGAGCAGAACCACTGAACCAGCAGTGGTTCTCAAAGGTGGTCCCTGGTCCAGCAGCATCAGTGCCACTTGGGAACTTGTTTGAAATGCAAAACCTGAGGGCCCACCCCAGACCTAATGAATCAGAAAGATTTCTTTGTCAACATTCTGACCCTCCAAGTGACTATGATGCGTGCTGAAGCTTGAGAATGACTGACGGTTACATGGCATAAGTAATGGCAAGAGCTGTTCATTACACAGGACATTCGCAAGGCAGGCATTTTGGCCCTTTCCATTATAGTAGTGATTTTACTTTAAAGCATTGATTCTCAAACTTGGCTGCACACTGGAATCCCTGGGAAGCTATTAAAAAGCCCAGGGGATGTTTGGCAATGTCTGGAGACATTTTTGGTGGTTAAAACAAGGAGATGGGAATGGGGGGAGTTTGCTACTGGAGTCTGGTGGGTAGAGGCCAGGGAAACGACAGCCCCCACCACAAAGAGCTACCTGGCCCTTAATGTCAGTAATGCTGCTTTTGAGAAACCTTGCTTCAGGCAAATCAACTGTCTCAATCTGTTTCAGCTTTTGCACCTTAGACTTGGTAGAAGAAAGGTTGGGTCTGCTCCATGGGCACTGCCATTTTTACTCAATTCAGCCTTGCCAGCACAGAGGCCCCATTCTTATGTTTGTCTATGTGAGGTTACCAGGTCAGCTGTTCACAAAATGGCGCTTCGTTTCCTATTCAAATAAGGTTCTTTCTGCAGATGCTCTGTTGGTCAGGACCCCAGAGACAAGAAAAGATGAATGGAGGGATTTGGGTACCAGAATCTCACTTGACACCCTAACAACTCCCAGGACCAGCCCTGACTCTTCATTTGCAAGTATCCAAGTTTTAAAAATTATTAAGCCCAAGGGTCGGTAGAATAGAGAAATGAAACACCAACAGGGTCAACTGTCAACCAAGCAGACTAAACCTAAGCTATCTTCATTCAAATATATTCTGGGAGTTACTGTGGTTAACCTGTGAGTACATAAAACATGCTGTTAATGCTGAGAATACAATGTACCAAAGAGCCTGCCACTTACTCATTTGTTTTTATTTTGCCTCAAGAATGAGTACAGCATAGCACTTCTCACTATCTACTGTCTGCTTTATCCCAAATCCTCCACATCCACCGTTCCCAAGATTTCCACGCTGATTAGGAGCCATTTATGTCAGCCCAGGTGTTCGGAGTTCCAGGTTGAAACATTTGGTTAATTAACGTCATGCTGCAAACACTCAAAATCACTTCAGCTGCCACTACAACAAAACAAAACTCGAAAAAACAAAAACTGTGGGGAAATATAAACAAATTGCGGTATTCTGTGGAAAACAATATATGATTTCAGTGACAATAAAAGCAGCAAGGGCTTTCTTGAATTAATACGGCATTCCTTAAAAACGTTTTTCTAAAAGAAATTATATTAAGTTTGAGCAAAGACTTGAAAGTACACATATTTATGAGCAAAATGAAGCTATGTGCTCAGATGCCAAATCATTAACACTTGCTTGAAAAGAAAAAAGGTATTGGTGAAAAAGAGTGTGAACCCCGAGAGTGGCAATTTGGGAAATATCAAAAGAAATGGCCTTTCTTCTATTGAGAACCCAAAACGGTTTTTCTCCCCCACTTTCAGAGCCACAATGCTCTCAGCTGCAGTTCTCTGGGCACTTACAGGTTCCCTGCCCTTCCCGAAACCCCACTCAAGGTCCCAATTGACCTCCCACATTTTAATCCTTTAAAACACGCGTTTGTTCCTTTCTTCCCAATCACTTTCAGTGAGACTTCATGTGTTTGGAAAGGGGCCAGAGGTGGTTGCGAAAGATTTAATTTTTTAAAAAGTTTGAACTGTAGAGTGTTGAGAAAGAAATCTGGTTTTCTTGGTTTTGAGGTGGGAGATCAGGGTGAGGTACATTGAGTTTTTGATGTCTTTTCTTTTCCAAGAACTGAGGCAGCCAGAGGAGGGTGGGGAGCAGTCCTGGCTGGAGACTTGGGTGTAGTCCCAGGTGGGATTCGGGTACGGCTGGCTTGGGGCACAGACAGGCTGAAGGCTCCAGCAGTCAGTCTGCAGGAAGGGCTGGGCACAGGGTTTTACATAGTTTGATCCCAAACAATGCCCCAGTTATGGGAGAGCTGGGAAGCTGTGTTTGTGAGTACAGTATTCTGTCCATTACTCAGTTTGCCCCCAGGAAAACCTTCTTCTCCCACAAGTCCTGGCAGCCAACGACCTGTGAATGAAGCCTGAAGAAATAACTGAAAGATCTGTTTTCACACCATCTTTGGGCTGCTGGGAACTGACAGAGTAACCTCTTTAGGATAATGTGACTGAATTACACAAAAGGGAAAAGAGGATATTCTATGAAGACAAGAACAGGATGCAGCCTCCATTCATTTGGTTCTGGAAAACACAATGCATGTTTGGTGGGTTGGGGGCTCCCAGGTACAGCAACTGCAAGAGCAGCAGAACCTACGTTGGCAGCAGCCGGTGGCAGCCGGCTGTGGTCACCAACAATGGAAGGCAGTACGAGGGGCACTGTCGAAAGGGCAGAGCAGGCAAACATTGCCAGCAGGGTCCAGCACAGGAGAGGAAACTGGCAGACCCCCTTCAGGATCCCAGAGAAGCTGGGAGACGCCCCTGAGAAAGGAGGTGGGGAAGGGAGTCTACACAAGACGAGAATAAAGCTTCTTCAACAAAATAATGATCAAAGATTTTGGAACAACCTGTGGCTCTTAACTGTACCTGTAAAACCACCCACTCTCCACCCCCTACTACCAAGTTCTACAAAATTGGCATAAAATATTTATAGATATGATTATATGGATCTGTCAATAAACTGTGGGAAATATTAAATAATTTCCCAAAACCCCTTAGAACATTAACATTTATTAGGTTATTAATTATGGAATGTTCAATTTCCTTAAGTATCAATTTTGACAGTTGATATCTCTGACATTTCACTTCGACACCTCTTGTTTGTTTTTTCTTGTTTTGTTTTGTTTTTTTGTTGTTGTGAAGGTGCATCCTCATTTTTTCAAATGCACATTTTGGCTTGTGATTATCTTTCAAAATTTTTTAGAGCAATTTTTATGAAACCATGTATAAGTAAAAAGTTTGTGTTGTTCTTGAGGCCAGGAGGTTGAGACCAGCCTGGGCAATATAGCAAGACTTGGTCTCTACAAAAAATAAAAAAATCAGCTGGGCATACACCTGTACTCCTAGCTACTTGGGAGGCTGAGGCAGGAGGATCCCCTGAGCCCAGGAGTTTGAGGTGACAGTGAGCTATGATGATATCACTGCACTCTAGCCTGGGCAACAGAGCAAGACCCTGTCTCTAAAAAGCAAACAAACAAACAAATAAAACAAAACAAAACTTGACCCCAGTTGCCCACAGTGGTAACCTGCTAATTATTATTTTCAATTAACTCTTCTCCCTTTCCTGCCTCACTTTCACAGTTTCTTACCATGCTTCCCATGATCACCTCTCAAAATAAACAATATGTATCAAAAAAAAAAAATTCGTGTTGTTTTTGAATATGAGTTCCATTGTGGAACCAGTGCAATGCAGACAGCTCAAAACATCAACCAAATATTTAGGAAGGATGTGGCTAATGAACACCACAGTACGTCGATGGTTTGAGAAGTTCTATTTTGGTGATTTTAATCTTGGAAATGGGCCACGTGGGTGACCTGAGACCAAGGTAGATAATGATGAGCTGAAAGCTGTAGTGGAAGCAAATCCATCTCAACCTACTCATAAATTAGCAGCAAGGTGTGACATTACTACTGCAACAATATTGGACGATTTGAAACAAATGGGCAAGGTAAAGAAGCTGGATAGATGGGTTCTGCATGAATTAAATGAGAATCAGAAGAGAAATGGTCTCGAAGCTTGCCTTTTTTTGCTGTCACGACATAAAAGTGAACCATTTCTATACCGTAGTGTTATGTGTGATGAAAAATAGATTCTTCTTGACAATTGCAAGTGTTCGGAACAATGGTTGGATAAAGATGAAGTGCTGAAGCATGGAAGTCCAAAACTGAATACTCATCCAAAAAAGCTAATGTCTGTTTAGGGGTCCAGCACTGGTATTGTCCACTACGGCTTCATGAAACCTGGTCAATCAATTATAGCATGTCTACTGCAATCAATTGGATGAAATGATAACAATGTTTACGATTAAGCAGCCAAGATTGGTCAGTAGAGACAGGCCAAACCTCTTGCAAGACCACGTGTTGCAAAAACCAATGCTGCTCAAACTACAAAAGCTGAACTTGGAAACTCTCTGTCGTCCACTGTATTCACCAGACCTTGCACCAACTGACTACCACTTCTTCCAGGCTTTGGACCACTTCTTGCAAGGAAAAATATTCGATTCTCAACAAGCTGTGGAAAACATGTTTTGCGATTTCATCACCACTCGCTCTCCAGGCTTCTTCACTGCTGTCATAAATGACAAGGTACTGTTAAGATGGCAAAACTATGTTGATAGTTTAGGCACATACTTTGATTAATTTTACTGCTTCGTGTTTGAGATATGATAAACTATACTTTTGATTCGAAATCAGACATTTCACATTTTAATGGCCTAGGACAATAACACATAGTCTCTCTCTGGTCTCTCATGGTTTCCTGCTGCTCTTTCATCTTCTGTTCCTGCTACCCCAGGCCTGTTCCTACTCCTGCTTTTCAGTAAATACTACTCAGAGAGAAGGAATCTGATGGGTCCACCTTATCTTGTGTGGGAAAGAGCTTTTTGCTGGCCAGCCCATGACTGGCTGTCTTTGGGCAGGTGCACATCTGCAGTTCAGGGCTGGGTGGAGTAAAACATGGTGAGCCACAAGGTTAGCCCGTTACCTCAGAGAGAGGCCACGGGCGTGACTAGCAGTGACTGCTCACAGTACTGTCACAGAGTTAGAGATGTTAGCACATTTTGCTCATATCTGTTTGGGGAAAAAAAAGAAAAGCAAAAACCTGAAGATAAACACAGATCACTTATTTTGATCTTTGGGCAGAGCCATTCCTAAATTATTCCAGACACCATCTCCAAAGTACCCCAGGATAAGATAATGAGTAAGAAACAGATCACAAAACACAATGGGTGAAGCAAACTTTTTGATCAAGCCAAAGTTTGGGTAAATGTAAATTGTGAGGGAGAGAAGAATCACTACGATGTTTGGTAGCATGGGAATAGAAGACAAGGCAGAGAAGAGAGCCGAGTCTGTTCCTGGCACAGGGCAGGGGCGGGAAGTCACTGAACTCTTGTTGCAGCGTTGCCTTAGATCTTCCAAGTCCTGGCCATTTCTTCTTCTTCTTCTTCTTTTTTTAATTTAATGTTATATGTATTTTATCACAATTTTTTAAAAAGTAAAAGGAAGAAAGACAAGCTTATCTTTTCACAATTTTGCCCAGTGTACGTCCTGGTGTCAAGTTGAAAGGAGTTGGTGGTTTTATTTGGAATCTGTCTCATCCCCATCCCAGCCATTCAGGAGAGATAGGGAGTATTTTACATCCAACCAGTGAAAGTAAAAAGAAATTCAATCACCTAACTTGGAGGTCAATAAATATTCAAGATTTGAACAAAGAATCCTTTCACTGGATGGTAAGTCTTCTTTTATTATTTTTTTTATTTTGTTTATATATCTCCTCTCCCACCCCCTGTACACATACAAGACAGTATCTCCTGGCCATTTCTTGATTCAATTTTGTGTTTCCAAGGGGCCATATTTGCCATTATTGCCACCTGCATCCTTATAATAAGCCCTATTACTTGAAGAAGTCCCTTTGCAAAGGAAAGAAATGTACACACTGGGCCTTGTGCATTTCACATAACTAGAAAGCTGTAAGAAGATGAACTGTTCTGGAACTTTTATTATAAAAATGATTTTTTTTTCTTTTGTACATGAAATGTAACAACTTGGAAGGAAAAAAAAAAACCACAAGTTCTGGCCCTAACATCTGAAGCCTGGAAAAAATCAGACAGCAGGTTTAAGGTGAAATTAAACATAGCCTCAGAATCACAGCCCTAGATATTACGAGTCCTTGCAACAGAGATCACTAATGCTCCATCGCTGTGAGAAATCTTTAAGGAATCATAGAAACTGGAAGATGTGCCCAAAGCTGGGGGACTGACAAATGTCATTCACGTTTTCAAACTGAAGAAGAAGGTAGATTCTAAAATTTATACAGAGGTCACCTAAGGAGATCTTAGAGAAAATCATAAATGGTTTATTAGACAGCTCATGAGAAACCAGGAAAAAAAAAAGTGTAGTCACCAGGAGGCAGCAAAATTTATTTAGAATTGGCCACATGAGCCTGTACTCGTTTTTCCCTTTGATTAGATTGCTGTATCAAAGTATGGACTTCAACAATGTATTTTACAAGGTCCCTTATGACAGTCTCATGATTTATAAGAGGGGATGTAAAATGTGTTATAACCCATTTTCAAAGTTGACATCCACCTCAAGAGAAGTTTCTAGTAGCTTATGACAGGACTCTTTTCTTGGCCTGTCCAGCTCAACATTTTCAACATGCACTTGGATGAAGACAGTAAGGGTAACCTCATCAAATCTTCAGAGCCACAAGGCTGAGAAAAATAGTAAATACATCGAATGGCACAGTATGAATCCAAAAAGAGGTTTGACAGGCATGAGAGATAGGTAGACCAAGCAGGATATAATGTTCTTGGGTCCAAATAAATAACTATGTAAGTAGAGGCTGGGAGATACATGGCTTAAGCAGCAGAGGAAAATGTATGTTTTCATCAACAGAAATCTAAACATGAATCAGAAAGCCAAGCCATCAGTAAAGCTAATCAGATAAGTTGCATTTAATGTGGTTTCTAGAATTATGGAGGTAATAACCCTTTTCTACTCTGGGCTATACCTGGAATATCACGTTCACTTCTAGTGATGCATTTTATGAGGGATATACATTCACTGTAATATATTCAGAGTTTAGCTATCAGGGTAGTGCAGGAATTCTATATTGTGTCATATGAGGAATGGTTGAATGAACTAGGTTTGTTTGCTTGACAAGTATGGGTTGGGGCACAAGGCAATTCTTTCTGAAATAAAGGAAAGGTCATGATGTGAAGAGAGGCAATGCTTCGTTCGGGCATCTCCAAAGGATAAAAGTCAGATGAAAGCTACAGAAGGTATTTTAGTTCATTGTGAAAATAGAATAGACCTTGGCAAGTTTTCAAAAGCCAAACAACTACTAATGGAAAAGTTATTAAAAAGTTATTAAAGAATGTAGACTTTAAAATGCGTTGTTGTGCCCGGCACAGTGGTGCGCACCTGTAGTCCTATTGACTTGGGAGGCTGAAGTTGGAAAATCACCTGAGGCCAGGAGTTTGAGACCAGCCTGGGCCATATAGCAAGACCCTGTCTCCTAAAACATAAAAATTGGGTTTTTGGATTGGGTAATCTTTTAAGGTCCTTTTAAATCTTAAGAGTCTATATTTTTTATGTTACCTTTTAAGTCCTATATTCTATTTCTGATCGAACCATTTCACTAGTCTTGAAAACCTGTTATTGCTGCTGATTACAAACAAATTTAAATCCACACCTTTTTTTTTTTTTTTCTGCACAGGGTTCCTTAGAAAGGGAAAATCCGTACCTTTTGACCTATCATTTAAAAGTCCCTACTATCAGCTGGTTCATTTGCTTTTCATTTTACTTTCATGAATATTTATTGCGTACCTACTATGCTGGGAGCTAGAGATACATAAATGACTTACACGTGGTCCCTGACCTCAAGAAGCTCACAATCTTGGGAAAGAAAGAATTTTAATACAGTGTTATCAGCACGAAAAGAGATGGGGTTACCTCAGTGTGCTTCACTATGAGGGCAAAGAAGAGGAGGCCCTGGTTGAGCCGGGAACGCTTTAAGAAGGACTTGAACCTGGGTGTTACGGCTCCAGGACCAGCATTCCTGATCTCTCCAAATACTCTTTATGTTGCATAGAAAAATAACTCCAACTAGTGTAGACAAGGGCAATGAACTTCTGTGAGATGAACTCTGTTGGGATGGGCTGGTTGCAAAGAAAACTCTACTTCACCACCTGGTAGGCCCAAGGAGGTCTTTGTTCTCTCATTCCAACTTTTCCAACAATCTGGTCCAGGAAGTGTGGGGAAGACTCAAGATTCAGGCAGTGAGGGAAGAGGCCTCACTGTGCTCTCCAAGCTAACCCATGATTAGAGAGCCCAAATAAAATGGGACTTTGCCCATTTATTGCAGCTGTGTGTATTCGTACTGAATTTAGCCAACACCCGAGAAAGAGGAGTGAGTGGTAACATTGGGAATCAAACCCTACTCTTATCTTTTAGAAAATTCTATCATGAAGGGCATGCTAGAGTTAAAAACATAATGCAGCATTTAAACCAAAGCACGGAAAGCAAACAGTATTTCTTAATTTAGAACGATATCCGTGAGGATCAAGAGAAGAAAACATATTTAGCAGGAGATGTAAGGGTACAAATCAAGCTGTGAGATGGTTCATGCCCTGTAAGGGACCCTGCTGAAAACGTGTTACCCTGTGGATCTATTTAAACAGTCCACCTTAAGTGCCATTATATTATATTATCATATAGTCACGTCATGGCTCACTATGCACATAATATAATATAAGCCACTCTCATAAATAGAAAAAAAAATTAACTTGCACAGTCAGAAACAGCTTGCTTAACCATGTTATGGTATTCAACTGTGTGCTTATTTTTAAATTGCATTAAATTGCTCTGAAAGCAATGACCTAATAAAGAGAAGCATCTCTTCGTGGAGTGCAGGAAAACGTCTTTTAAGACCATGATCAACAGGCGGCAGTGTCTCTTCCAGCACCGAAGTCCTGTCTGTGGCACTCAGAGGAAGCAAACTTTCTCGGTAGTTTCAGCCTTCTCAGGGCTGTCTACCTAGCCACATATCAGGTGACCAGGCCTAGCCTGTGCACCCATTAGGATCCCTGCGCAAACATCTCACCAACAACTTATTTGTTACTTCCAACGTTTGAGCCCTTTTCTGAAAATAGGCAATGTAGACCTCCTAGAAACTCTCTCTAAAGCACCAGCAACTCTACTACATTCTTTCACTTCGAAGTAGTCACCAACTTGTGGCAGGACAGGACTCAAAATTATTCTGGATTCCAACTTCGTCAGCAAGCCTCATTCTCCACGGAACACCACAGGCATACGGAGTGCTGAGCACAAATCGCTGGGTTCTAACCAGACAGCAGTTCAGATGTGCACTGATGATGTCTGCACAAATTGTCACACAAGCATACTATCCAGGAAACAAAGACATACCTAACCACCACCACCACTGCCAGCTGCCTTGGACACCAAAGAGGCTACATCTTGACAGGAATTGCTTCAGAAGTCTAGGACACAGAGAGATCTCCAGAGCTGCGGCGGATGTACTGGTGTTTGAAATATTCCAATAGATCCATATTGCTTGGTAAACAAGCCCTGCCCCAAGTTCCCCTGCAACTGGCCTGGCCACCTGGGCTCCTTCTGCAGGACGCCTCCCCCACCTCCCCACCACATGATGGCTAAAAGATAAAAGCCCAGCACAAAATGGGTGTCCAGGACCCTGTTCCATTAGCTGGCACCCATTCCGACTGGTCAGTGCCCATGCCAGGCCAGCTGTTACAGGCTGTGATGATCGGCCATGCCCAAGCCCAGGGATGCTGGCAGGAGTGTTCTGTGCTGAGCCATTCATACTCTGATTCTTTCCCTGTTTCTTTTGCGTACACATATCCCCATCTCCAACACACTTGTGCACATATAGGAATAAGCTCCCTGTCCAAGAACCCGCTGAGCAATGTCTAACAAACATGGTGTATATGTCTCCATACTGAGCAAGCTATGCCAGGTTAGGGGCCTTTAATACATAGCTTTCCTGCAGGATTCGAATCTTTTAGTGGTAACTTATTTCAATCTTCAAACACTAGAGTCCACTGAAAGTCACCGGCATCACTTTTACAAGGCTGGTTAGGCTCTAATCCGCCCCCCGCCCTCCCCGCCCCGCCATCAGAGATGGGCCTCCGTGTAAAAGGAGATAGAAAGAGTAAGCCTTCACACCTGCAGGTGAAATCCTAAACCTGCAGTCAGGGTCCTTGCAGTTGGGCAAAGCTGAAAGTTTCACAATAAACTCAAAAGATCTATTTTTCCTCCTGTTGGAGAACAATAAACTCCTTCTGGTGAATGTAGGATCCTAGGCAAGTAATTACTACTGAGGCACATGTTTCAGAGAACTGCCTGAAAGCATCCATTGATAATCTCCTGTGAGGCCTAAAATTCCCCTTCTATTCCCAGCCCCTAAAGAAACTGGGTCAAAATGAAAGTAGACAATGGGCCTCAAACAAACAGAACAGACTGAGCCTCTCTTCCCTCACGTGTTTGTTTATGAGGAAATCCAAACATTGCTTAAGCAAGACGTAGTATTGCTTTTTTCCTAGTGTGGAGCGTGGTAGGAAAAGGAAAAAGGAAGACGTATGTGGTGGGGGTGGGGAGCCACCACGGACGAGCGTTTAGGTGGACAGAAGCTATAGGGAACATTTTGCATTGTTAGTCTCAACATTTTCTAAACTAGTCTGGTGGAATGTTTTGGATCTAAGCCTGAATACATCAAAATCTGCCCCTCTGAAAATACACCTAAACATACCTCCACCTCCTAATACCTATGCATATCAGAAAATGTGGTAGCCAGGAGGCTGCAGTGAGCTGACCGCATCACTGCGCTCCAGCCTGAGACCCTGTCTGTAAAAAAAAGTGGTAGAAAAAACAAAGAAGCTCGGCCAGCATTTTATTCATGTCACTCGAGGAAAGAACAGGGTGATAAAGACCAGAGACACTAAATGAATATTACTTGAAAGCGAATTAAAAGAAAAAAGAACACAGCAATCATTCTTACCAAAGGTTTGAAATCTCTTTAGATGCCATCGATAATTTTTCTAGGCTACAGAATTTTCACCAGTTTCTCCCATTCTAAGAACTGTCAGATGGATGATATGGATGATACACCAAACTCAACCAAGAAATACGGCACAACTACTGTGGCTGACATTTTAAAGCTAGGTCAAAGGTGGGGTTCCCTCCCCCCATTTCTATTTATTTCAGGTACTAGGCTAATTTTTAGAGATAATACATACATATACGAATTGAAATGATGTCCTAGGGGCACAAAGCAGATTGGGGCAGGCAAGGCCAGTACTAAAACCAGGCCAAGAATGCCAGGCCAGTGTTCTTCCTTTGCCCTGTGCTACCTCACTCCACAGCCACGGCTTCAACTTAGCCTTGGGAGGCCTGTCCAAACCCTCTCCACCTGTTTTAACTCCAAGGCTGATGGTCTTGATAAGGAATATGAACCCCCGACACACACACCCATTCTTTATCCCCAGAGTCTTCTCTTTTCACTGAGACCCCAGGAACAGGCAGCAAGCTCACAGGTGAGAATGTTCCTTGCTACCAGAATGTTACAGTCATCTCCCAAGACAGAGGCTGAATCTGTCTCATTGCTGACATGCAGAAAACAATTAGAGATTAGAGTGTATTATTGGGGGAGGCCCATGTATAAAATGCATCCTATTCAATTCTAAATGATTTAGGGCTTTAAAGAAGGGATTCATTGGAGAGATGTGCACATCTGAGTATTTGCACACCTGTGTTTATGTTCAATTCTATTTTGACAAGCCCATGAAAGCCCCCTTTCAGAGGGTGTGGGCCTAAATAAATACCAAATAAAACTTTCCCCCCCTCCTCCATGAAATAAAGAATTAAGCCAGACAGCTACAATTAGTTTTCAGGATATTTTCCAAGCATATATAAATATCTCTTTATAAGGACTTGTGTGAAACATCACACTTGGCCTTAATTTTTTTAACTGTGCTAAAATACACATACCACTTACCATTTTAACCATTTTAAAGTGCACGATTCATTGCTATTAAATACATTCATAATATTGTGTGAACATCACCACTATCTAGTTCTAGAACATTTTCCATTACCCTGAAAGCCATCAGCTTTTCAGCAGTCACTGCCATTCCCCACCCCTCCCAGCCCCGACTCCTCGCCGACAACTAACCTGTGCTTTCTGTTCCTATAGATTTTCCTATTCTGTGCATGTCACAGAAACCAAATGATACAATATGTGACCTTTTGTGTCTGGCTTCTTTCACTTATCACAATGTTTTCAAAGTTCATCAATGTTGTAGCACGTATCAAACTTCATTCCTTTTAAGGCTAAATATTCCCTCGTATGGATACACCACATTGTTTATCCATTTGTCCACTGAGGGACACTTGGGTTGTGTCCATCTTTTGGTTACTGTGACTAGGGCTACTATGAACATTCAAATACAAGTTTTTGTTTGAATGTCTGTTTTCAATTCTCTTGAGTATATATATACCTAGGAGTGGAATTGCTGGGCCATATAATAATTCCATGTCTAACTTATTGAGGAACCGCCAAACTGTGTTCCACAGCATCTACCCCATTTTACATGCATGTTTCATTTTATAACTGGTATTAAATAGCATGAGTGGCTGATGCAGGGTCAAGCGATGGCTTCTCTGAATCATCCAGGCTCAGCTCCCTGTATACCTCCTCAGACAGGACCTTCTGGTCACCCAAACAAAAAAGCTCCTCCTTCCTACCTGGGGAACTTCTCTGACATCATCCTGTTTCACTCTCCTCACAGCACTTTCAGATTCTCTAAAATTATTTATTTACTTATCAATTGTCTACCTCCCTCCCTTTCCAGACTTAAACCCATGAGAACAGAACTCTTCCAGTCTTGTTCAATACAATATCCCCAGTGACCAAAACAGTACCAGGCTCACAGCAGGTATGTCTTTAGTGGATAAATGTCTGAATGGTGCTCAAGGCTAAAAGAGAATTCCTACAAGACAGAGAAGGAGCTAGACTCAGTACCTATGTGTTTTCTTCCTGCATAAATAAAAAAACAATTCTGGATGGCAACTGGCTCCAAAACCCCAAGGAGAGAAGGGGATATGGCCCCAGAGGCGACAAAATTAATGGCGCCCTTAACCCACTGTAGACAGCTTAGATTTCAACTGTGCATTTAAAGCTCTGCCTTCCTTTGCCTGCATAGAAAATTAAAACACACACACACAAAAAAACAAATCAGTTGTTTTTGTTGCTGAGGCAAAGATAGTCTGCTTCAGGCTTTGATTTTGTTTTGTTCTGTTTTGTTTATCAAATAAAAGCCTCCAAGTACTTACTTTAAGGTCAAAACGAAAAGTCAAGTTACTCTTTGAATAGCTTCTTGCTATTTGAAAGAGAAAGAAGAACAAAGTAAAAATGCTGCAGTGTGCACAAAGCCTTCAAAAAGGTGTAACTCTTTTGAAGATGAAGAGTGGAAGATGAAGACACTAGAGCTCTGAGAGGTTAAACTACCTGCCAAAAGTCACAGGACACCCTGGTAGAAGAGCAGGAAGCCCATCCACACTCTCCAGGAGAACATCAGCTCCATGAGGGCAGAGACCTTGTCTTTCCTGGTCACTGCTCTGTTCTCAGCACAAACTAAACCTGCCAACGGTGTACTCAACAGATGTTTCTGGAGCTCCATAGGACCTGAACAGTTCCAAACTCTCAAAGGCACAGAGAAAATACGCACATTTTCCCAAGCTCCAAGAAACCATCTGAATTTGATAGTTGACAATAAACACTTTGGTGAGAATCACATGCGGATGTGCTCTGGAGTAAAATCCATCATTCAGGGCCAGTGGGTTCTGCAGGTACAGAAATGGCTGGCTACAAGAGGAGGCGGCAAACACAGGTCTGCTCAGGGTGGAGGCAGGTCACAGGTTTGAAGACCTAATTATTCTCCTTGGACCTGGACTTATTTAGCCATTTCCTCTACAGACCTGTGCTATTTCTCAACTAAAAAAAAAAAAAAAAGGTAATAGCACATCATAGATAGCCAAACCAGGACATTCTGAAACCAGAGTGGATTTTTTAAAATTTTGGTTTATGGTCTGTGTATGTGTGTTTTCTTGACCAAAACATCTGAAAAACCAGCAGTTTCCGTATCTTTCTCCTCGGCATGCTTGATCACTATGGACTTTCAATGCTCAGAAGATTCCAATTTTTTAAAATGAAAACATTCATCCAAATAATGGTCTCTCAAGACTTTTCCTACTGGAGCTACAAATGAGCTTTTCTGGCTTTTCTGGCATTTAACAAGGATCTGCCTAACATGGAATCCTAGGGCTTTTTATAATAAAAATCATTATTATAATGCTTGCTTTTTATTGTTTTTTGTTTGTTTGTTTGTTTGTTTGTTTTTGAGACAGAGTCTCACTCTTTTGCCTGGGCTAGAGTGAGTGCCGTGGCGTCAGCCTAGCTCACAGCAACCTCAAACTCCTGGGCTCAAGCGATCCTTCTGCCTCAGCCTCCTGAGTAGCTGGGACTACAGGCATGCGCCACCATGCCTGGCTAATTTTTTCTATATATTTTTAGTTGTCCAATTAATTTCTTTCTATTTTTAGTAGAGACAGGGTCTCGCTCTTGCTCAGGCTGGTCTCGAACTCCTGAGCTCAAACAATCCACCCGCCTCGGCCTAATGCTTGCTTTTTAAAATTCTGTTTTCCTCTTTTCCTGGTCTGGTGCGCAAGGGGAGAATAAGAGGAGGC
>RJWJ010010781.1:0-46091 GCA_004363605.1 Indri indri | reverse complement strand
GTGCCTCGTCCAGCTGTTACAGATGGCAACTTGAACTGACTTGCTCCAAAGTATAGTCCCCACCATCCCCACAGGTTCCCAAGGCTCCACGGATGTTGTTGTGATGTGCCCGGGGTGGGGACACTGCTGATGTGCCATGTATTGTTTTATATTTATGATCATATTGTTTTATGACCATGTTTTATACAATTTCTTTAAAGTTTAGGATCAAGAAATTATTACTAATATACATATTTAATATACATACCAATATATGAAGAAAGATGCATATGGGATAAAATTCAAACCAAGTAAATTCCTGGGTTGCTTAATCATACTCCTGGTCTTATACCTTCTGGCCTAGAAAAGGTTGGAAATAAAAGGTAAAAAGCAATATGTAAAAGCAATAGATCAGACAAGGTGGTTACTATTAAGTGCTCAAAGTGTTGTGATCCAAAACCCGTGTGTCCATATCGGGGTGTCCTCACTTGGGGATGGTTATCAATACCTAGTGCTTACGGGTGTTTATTGCTACTTGCTTTCCAAGGGTTGGCGATGCTGTAAGGTCATCGTGCACAGGGGTTTCACTCAGATAATGCAAAACATGAAAATGTTCCTCCAGAGGTTGAAACAACCTTTGTCCTGAAGGCTGCTCCAGGTCTTGCTAGGGACATGCATGAGCACTCAGGAATGTGCCATCCAGATGGGTCAGCACTCTGAAGCCTCACCCTTGTGGACAGGCAGGTGCGATGGAAGGAAAGAGTCTTGGGGAAAGAAGAGTCAAGATTCTGGTTTTATGCAATTGTGTGATTCTGAGAAAATTGCCTTTCCATGCTTCAGTTTTCACCTCTGAAAAGTGACAAAAGCTTTAAGGTCCTTTCCAGCTGTAGAATCAATAAGATTTGAAAGTGATGTTGCAAGTCAGCCCATGTCAGCCAACATCAACTGTGTTGGTCCTTTAATCCTTCCCAGTTTTGTCAGACTGTGTTGGCCCTTTGTTGGTCCATGTCAACACTCACCTCCCCTAAACATTGGCGGTCTTCACTGCTCAAAGTTCTTTTTTTTGTTTTTTGGAGATAGAGTCTCACTCTGTTCCCTGGGCTAGAGTGCTGTGGCGTCAGCCTAGCTCACAGCAACCTCAAGCTTGTGGGCTCAAGCGATCCTCCTGCCTCAGCCTCCCGAGTAGCTGGGCCTACAGGCATGCTCCACCATGCCTGGTTAATTTTTTCTATATATTTTTTTTAGTTGTCCAGATAATTTCTTTCTATTTTTTTAGTAGAGACGGGGTCTCACTCTTGCTTAGGCTGGTCTCGAACTCCTAACCTGGATGCAGATTCCATACTCTCTTCCCATGGAATTAGAGTGCATCACCCTGCTGACATAGCCATGGGTTTACCAACCAGAAAGCTCTTCTGAACTTCATTATTCAGAGTTTTATTAGGGTTTCATGATGTAAGCACGAGTGATTAGATCACTGACTGCATGACTGAACTCACTCTCAAGCCTTCCTCCCTTCCCTGGAGATCAGACCACCTTAAAGTCCTAACCTCCTGATCACACGGGTGGTCTTTGTGGCAACCAGTCCCCATTCTGGTGATCAGTCTCATTAGCATAAATCAGATGCAATCCAAAAGCCTCATGAATGACAAAGATACTTCTATTACTCAGGAAATTCCAAAGACTCAGAGTCTGTCTCCCAGGAACTAGGGACAAAGACAAATCAAACTCTTTATTATATAACCCGGTTGCATACCTGTTCTCATAACCTCAGTGAGATCTCCTCTTTCCATCCTCAGGCAGCAATCAAATTCCTTGAGTGAACTCTGAGACCAGCCAACCTCAGGTCAGAACTTGTAACAGAGTCCTTTGTTACATGGGGTGCCCCGAGTGTGTGAGTTCTGGACGTGGGGCCCAGCCCCACAGACTTGAGCTGCTGAGCTGGCCAAATTCTGAGACTTCAACCATCTGAGCTGCTGGAACCCATTCAGTCTTTGCAGGTGACCACAGTTCTTGACCACCACCCATTTTAGCTATAGAAAATTATTTCTAAAGTACCTTATGCTGTCTAATGAATACTCTAGTGTAGATTTCAATAAAATATAAAACATTTTCTTTAGCCACCTGATTGTCAATTTCTGTTCCAATGGAATATAGGTGAAAAGTTGTTAATTCATGTACACATTTAAGTTACACTTTTTATTCTGAAGTATTTTAAGTCCTTACCTCATAGACAATGTAACGTTCTTGTACTCTTATACTATTTTAACAATAAGTGGGATTATAATTTAAAATCTTTTTATGTTCAATAACAATTCTATCTATGTGTTTATAGGTGGGGCTAATGCCAGTGCTGAAAAAAGATGTGCAAAAATCAACAACTTTGGAATAGAAATTCTATGGGCTAAAGTGCTATGAAGATGGTCACATCCAACCAGCATGGTGGGCCAGGCTGTTAATTAAGAAAAGAGAATCTGCCAAGAATTAGGGTTAAATGTGAAAAGAAGTATTAAAGAAAGTGCTCACAACCATTCTAGGTTTATGAATACACAGTTTATGTTTATTCCTATTAGCACATTTTAAATTAAACGAAGTTTCCAAGAACATACTTCCTATATAAAAGGCAACTACCTTGTAACTGACTAAGCAGGGCCACATGGATACTAAGTAGGATATCTAGAAACAGCTGATGTGACTGCCAGTCTCACGTTTAGGAGTCACAATATTGGCTATTTTGTGATAGGGACCAGGGGTTCTCTCTTTATTGCTGTTGGCCATCCTGGAGTAAGAACCAGCTATTAATATTAACTTTTAGAGAGGTCTCCAGGCTCATACCGACTGTCGTGGGCCCCTGGTTCCACCTCTGTCCAGTACTGATAAGGCTGAGACTCACCCCCCAAAATTCAAGTCAATTCAAGTCAATAGGTACAGGGTAAAACTAGGTTAGAGTGTGTGTGTGTGTGTGTATGTATATGTGTGTGTGTGTGTGTGTGTGTGTGTGTGTGTATACACACATATCTTTTAAGGTTTCTCATGTGATTTTGATCAAAAGCCAAGCTTAGGAACCACTGCTAACTCAATGGGTATGCCTGAACACAATCGTGTCATCATCAGATTAGCATTTGAGAAAGCAGGCTCTGGAAGAAGTATGGCGGTATATCAGTGCTGGTGAAGCAAGAATAATAATACCATAGTTATTATTATTATATTATTATTATTATCCTTGTGGGATACATTCCAAGACTCCCAGTGGATGCCCAAAACACAAATAGTATCAAACCCTATATATTTTATGTTTTTTCAATGTGATAACCAAGTGGCTGCTAAGTGACTAACAGGCCAGTAGCATACACAGCGTGGATATGCCGAAGGTATGATTCACTTCCTGGGCAGCACAGAGTGGGACAGTGCAAGACTTTGTCCCCAGTTCCTGGCACAGAGCTCCTATAACCCTTGGAATTTCCAGAGTGATAGGGGTGAGAGGAGCTTCTCTTGTTGCTCTAGCAAGCACCTTTCCACCCTATCTGACTTTATACTAATGAGTGACTCTGGGAGGTTGGGGACTAGATGCCAGAGGAACCAACCAGTGATGAGAGGGCTAGCACTTCCATCCCCACCCCCCACCTCCAGGTAGGGGAGAAGGGCTGGAGATCAAGTTAGACACCAATGGCCAATGATTTAATCAATCACGCCTATGCAATGGAAACTCCATAAAAACCCTAAACGGTGGAGTTCAGAGAGCTCTGGGGTTGGTGAACACTTGGAGGTGCGGGGAGGTGGTGCCCACAAAGTGGGCATGGAAGCTATGCACCCCTCCCCCATTCCTTGCCCTGCATCTCTTCCTTTTGGCTGTCCCTGAACTGGATCCTGTAGAATAAACCAGGAATAGTAAGTGAAGTGTTTCCCTAAGTTCTGTGAGCCATTATAGCAAATTATTGAACCTGAGGAGGGGGTCATGAAAACCCCTCATTCACAGCCAGTTAGTCATCAGTACAAGAGTATCTGGGCTTTTGATCAGTGTGGGGCAGTCCTGTGGGACCGAACCCTTTCCCTGTGAGGTCTGCACTCACTCCAGGTAGTTAGTGTCAAACAGAATTAAATTGTGGGACACCCAATGTGTATCCAAAGGGAAGTGGAGAATTGCTTGTTGGGGGTGGGAGGATGGGGAATTATCCGCTCCCCACAATACTTGGTGTCCGAAGTATTGTGAGTATTGAAACAGTTTCACAGTTTGCACTTTTAGGTGAGTGTTTACACCCCTGTGTCACAAATGAAATCAAGGTCAACCCTGATAGCAAACCGCCTGAAGCACCGGAACTGAGATTCACACCCAGGTCTCACTTATAGTCCTAAATTTAGGGGGAATACATTCAATTTTTGAAATTATGAAGAAGAATCAAAGCTTGTGTAAAAGAAAAAAAAATATCTTTAGCTTATCTTGATTAAACTGAGATGGAAAAGTAGAAAAATCACCATTAGAGCTCTACAGAAGATGCAGGCAGCATCTATGGATGGATGCTAAAGTTATTGGAAGAATCAGAAAGGAAGGAAGTGTTCAAAAAAACCAAGGGTTGGGCCATTGTCAAAGGGACACAGGAGCCAACCTAAAAGAGCTCCCAATAACCAAAGCTAAAACAATTTGAACCACAATATAAATAATGTAGTAGCCAAAGTATAAAATAAATATACAAGTTTGAACTTTTATAAGTAAATAATTGAATAAATAAATAGATCCACAAGGGAGAAGTGACAAATCTTCCTTACAAAAGAATTCTGAACAACATCTGTAGATACTCTTCACGCCAGGAAGAGACGGTTCATCCCTGCCTTCTCTCCATGGAGGTGGGCTAGTCCTAGAGACTCATTTCCAAAGTATAGTGTAGGCAAAGGGAAAAATCGCAGCTTTGCCATCGAAAAACCGGGCAAACATGACATTACCCAGGTGCGAAGGTTAGTATCACCTGTGATGTCATGTTCCTCCTCATAGAGTGAGACGAGAGGGGCACCTCACTCTGCGGTGTTCCTTCCGAAAACTCATAACTCCTGTCTAATCTGATGTTTTCATGGGAAAACATCAGATACACCTAGATTGGGAGATATACCTGGCAAGCAATCCTTAAGATTGTCAAGGTCATGAAAAACAAGGGAAGACCAAGAAACCAGAGGCAACTGCAGAGACGTGACAACTAAATCCCATGTAGGACCCTGGAACAGAAACAGGTATTAAGGAAAACTTGGCAGATCCAAGTGAAAAGTCTGTAGTTTGGCTAATAGTATTGTACCAATGTTAATTTCTTAGTTTTGATAGCTGTACTGTGGTTACGTATGATGTTAACATTAGGGGAATTGGGATGAAAGGTTTATGGGAACACTCTGTGTTACTTTTGCAAATTTTCAGCAAGTCTAAAATTTTTTCAAAATAAAAAGTTAAAAAAATTAAATTGAAACCAGAAAACTGGTCATCAGTAACAGGAACCTTGAGAAGATATAAATGCTTTTAAGACTATAAAGTAATGGAGTAACAATTGCTCTTTGTTTAGAAGACAGGAGAGAAGGTTATTTCAAATATATACATCCTACCACCATAAGAATTCAATCAACACTTACTCTGCTTCTTGTCACAGCAAAATTTCTAAGTTTCCTTTCTGAAATAGGCAAAAAGATTTTCCGTAATATCAAAATATTTATTTTAGCTGTTCCAGTGATAATAGCCTATAACCCTGTGACCTCAAAAAGTCTGTTAAAGGAAACCATGAGTGCTGTGGAAAGCTCTTCACTTGAAGATACAAGCTATGCTTTTCCTAGGAGGTTGGTCATACTCACCCACCTTGAGAAGATGAATCATCAACCTTGTCTGATGTCTGACACTGATGTCGTTCTAATTTACTCAGCCAGTTTAAAAAGACCGTAGATTTTCTCAAAAAATAGAACATGGCTTATAGGCATTCCTTCTTATTTAAAAAAAGTAAATATAAAATTAAAATAGTGCCTCATATATTCATTGAACTATAGTTTAGTATATCAGTTTTTCTTGACCACTGGGAGGAGATATATGCAGATATATATAATTATCTCACAAAGAATTCATATCCAGAATACATAATAAACCTCCAGAAATCAATAAGGAAAAAAGTAAGAGAAAGGGTAAAGGATATGAACAGTCAAGTAACAGAATAAGAAAACATGAACAGCCAAAAAACTTATGAAAATATATTCACCCTCACAGTAAATCAAGGAAAATCAAATGCAAACAACAAAGACATACCATTTTCTCATCCATCAGACTGGCACAAAAAGAGGCTGGTGGGAGCGTAAATTAGTATCACCCTTTGAAGAGCAATGTTGCATTGTGTAGTAGAGTCGAAGGTACACTGACCCCTAGCAATTCCACTCCTGGGTACTTACACGGAGAAGCCCTACAGTTTTCACTCAGCCTTAACGGAGAAATTAGTCACTGTTTCTGACACTTAACTAGTTTACTCTGGTCAAAATACTCAACTTCTTTCTCTGCTTTGGCTTCCTTGTCTGTAAAATGGAGATGATAGTAGTACCTTTCCCATAGGGTTATCATGAATATTCAATGAGTTAATTTATGTAAAACAAGTCCCTTTCCATAAGGTGTCTGGCACCATACTAGACATTGTGTAAGTAGTAGACACTGTCCCTGGCTGGGTAGAGAAGGCAGCTCAAGCCCAGAGCCCTGATGTTCCTGGCCTCTGGGGTCCCACCCACCTGCCCCATCAGTAGAAGAGATAAAAATCTTGGCACACCTGAACCGGTTAACAGGACTCCGTTGTACCACAGTCCACTGCACCCTGGAGATGCTTGGCTATATTTGCTTGAACAAGGAGACAGGTACATGGATATATGTTGCAGCAGTGTTTGTAATAGTAAAAATTAGAAACAATCTAAATGGCAAGGAAGAAGAATATCAATAAATGACATCAATATTTACATAATGGAACACTATGTATCTGCTCAAAAGAACAAATTAGAATTAAGTGTCTAGTTCTTGGATCATCTCAAGAACAATGCTGAGTGAGATAAACAAGTTGCAGATGGATACGCACACTATAAAATATTCATATATAAACATGCAGTGCAATACTGTCTATAATAATAGTACAGACACCATGGAAATTATAAATACCAAAATCAGGATTGTGGGCTTCAACTTTGTCTGTGATGTTCTACTTAATATATATATGAAAAATGTTACGATTTCACAAACCTGAGGGTTGGTTCATGTATTTTGTTTGTATTATGTTCTCTGATTTTCTGTAAGCCAGAAATATTATAACTTTTTAAAAAAATCAGCAGGCCTTGGTGATTAATTGAACATGTGGGTGGTATGGGATAGGGAAGGATCTTGGATGACTCCCAAGGTTCTGCCTTGGGTGACGGAGTGATACTATTTGTCAAGATTGGGCCTGGAGGAGAATTGCCATCTTTAAGCAATCACCTCATCATATAAATCAGAAAAAGGAGGGAAGTTAACCTAATTCAAACCATGATCCAAGGTAACAAAGGAACTTTATCTTCAAAATAGAACTAGGGAAGTGATCTCAGCACAGCCGTCAAGAATGAGCAATTCTTAGTTCTGGCTCAAATTCTCATGTACAAATGACCTAATGTTCTTTCTTTATGTCTTTGCTGGATAAAGAGACATCATCATGTATGCAGAGGGAAGTAAGATGGATTATTTAATAATTATAAAAGAGTTGAAATGCAAAAACTGACTTAAAAACGATAGAAACTCCTCAGAGTTTTTTCAAGAAAACTGGAAAAAATGGTTAGTTGGAGGACTATGTTGGAGTTTACATTTGAAATGTAAAATAGGAAGGGAAAATGTAGAAGCATGTAAGTGGAAAAGGCCTTGACAGAGAGTTGCCACATGTTGGTTGCTGCTGTTTGGGAAGAACTAATTTGGCAAAAGGAACTTGGAGCACAGAATTATGTCATTGTGAACATGGAAGAAACTGTAGAGATAATCCCTTCATTGTGGAGAAGAAAAAGCTGAGGTCAAATAGCGAAGGAACTTGCTAGAAGGAACATGAAGGTAAACAATGGCAGAGTCCACAGTAGATAACGTCTCCCATATTAATGCTTTTTCAGATTTCAACTTTATTCTGTCTCTCCTCCCACTCACCATTGTTTGTTTGCCTATAATATGTTTATTATTTGCTTTTAATGGTTCAGGTCCATAATTCCTTACTTGAAACCCTTAGGACCAGCTATGTTTTGGGATCCAGGTGATTTTCTAATCTGAGAAAGGTAACAGGGTGCATATAGTGTATATTACATAAACACCTATAGCATTTATTTAGTACTTCTTTGATTTCATTCATCAGAGGTTTGTAGTTTCCCTCATGTAGATCTTGTACATATTTTGTTAGATTTAAACCTAAATAATTCATTTCTGGAGGTGCTAATGTAAATGGTATTGTATTTTTAATTTCAAATTCCACTTGCCCATTGCTAGTATATAGAAAAGCAATTGGTTTTTGTATGTAAACCTTGTATCTCTCCCAACCTTGCTGTAATTGCTTAATAGTTCCAGAAGTTTTTTGTCGTTGTTGATTTTTTTGGATTTTCTACATAGATAAGCATGTCATCTTTGAACAAAAGCAGTTTCATTCTTTCTTCCCAATCTGTATGCCTTTATTTACTTTTCTTATCTTATTGCATTAGCTAGGACTTCCAGTACGATGTTGAAAAGGAGTGCTGAGAGGGGACATCCTTGCCTTGCTCCTGATCTTAATGGAAAAACTTCAAGTTCCTCACCATTAAGTATGATCTTAGCTGTAGGTTTTATGTAGATATTATTTATCAGTTTGAGAAAATTCTACTCTATTCCTAGTTTACTGAGAGTTTTTATCATGAATTGGGATTGGATTTTGTCAAATGCTTCTTCTGCATCTATTAATATGACCAAGAAATTTTTCTTCTTTAGCCTGTTGATGTAATGGATTACATTAATTGATTTTCAAAAGTTGAACCAGTTTTGCATAGCTGGGATAAATCTCACTTGGTCATGATGTACGTTGCTGGATTTGATTTGCTAATATTTTGTTAAGTATTTTTGCATCCATGTTTATGAGTGATATTGGTCTGTCAGTTTTCTTTCCTTGTAATGTCTTGTCTGGTTTTGGTACTATGGTAAGCTCAGCCTCATAGGATGAGTTGGTAAGTATTCCCTCTGCTTCTATCCCTATGGAAAGAGATTTCAGAGAATTGGTATAATTTATTTCTTAAATGTTAGGTAGAATTCACCAATGAACTTATCTGGGCTTGGTGCTCTCTGTTTTAGAAGGTTATTAATTATTTATTCAATTTCTTGAACAGATATAAGCTCACTCAGATTGTCTATTTCTTCTTGCGTAAGTTTCTTCTTGTGTAAGGCACACCGTGTCTTTCAAAGAATTGGTCCATTTCATCTAGGTTATCAAATTTGTAGGCATATATTTGCTCATAGCATTTCTTTATTATCCTTTTTTTAATTTCAGAATATTACAAGGGTACAAATATTTTGGTTACATAAATTGCTTTTGTACCATTTGAGTCAAAGTTATAAGTGTGCCCATATCCCAGATACTGTGCATTGTACCTATTAGGTGTGAATTTACCCATCCCCTCCTCCCCTCGCACCTGCTTGATTTCTGAGGAATGTTATTTCCATATGTGCACAGAAGTGTTGATTGATTAGTACCAATTTAATGGTGAGTACATGTGGTGCTTGTTTTTACATTCTTGTAATATTTATTTATGTCCATAGAATCTATAGTGAGGTCTCTTATTTCATTTCTGATAGGAATAATTTGTGTCCTTTCTCTTCCTTTTACAATTAGCCTGGCTAGAGGCTGATGAATTTTATTGATTTTTCAAATAGTTTTTTGTTTCATTTATTTTCTCAGTTATAGATTTGCTATTCTCAATTTCATTGATTTCTGCTCTAATTGTTATTATTTCTTTTCTTCTACTTCCTTTGAATTTAATTTGTTCTTTTTGTGTAGTTTCCTAAGGTGGAAGTTTAGATGATTGATTTTAGATCTTTCTTCTTTTCTAATGTATATATTTAATGCTATAAATTTCCCTCTAAGAAATTTCTGCTGCATCCCACAAATTTTGATAAGCTGTGTTGTCATTTTCATTAAGTTCAAAATATTTTTAGATTTCTCTTGAGATTTCTTCTTTGATTGATGTGTTATTTATAAGTGTGTTGTTTAATCTGTACATATTTGGGGGTTTTCCAGTTACCTTACTGTTATTGATTTTTAGTTAAATTCCATTGTGGTCTGAAAGCAGACATTGTATAATTTCTATTTGTTTAAATTTGTTAAGGTTTGTTTTATGGCACAGAATGTGATTTATCTTGTTGAATGTTGCATGTAAGCTTGAGAAGAATGTGTGTTCTGCTGTTGTTGGATGAAGTAGTCTATAGATATATTCAATTGATTGATAGTATTGTTGAGTACAAGTATGTTGTCCTTACTATTGTAGGGTTTAGGAAACACCACTCCAAAATATAAGTGTAGGAGACCAGAATATGCCACCCCAAAATATATTTCTTTGGCACATTTCTAGCTGATTATTTAAAGAAACTGCAGACACGAGTAGTTCTAAAAATCTACATTAGTAAAAGTATCTGTATCAGAAAGAGGGGTGCTCCAGACAACTTACATTACCTGAGAGACTTTTTATCTGCATAACATAATAATCTTTATTCACCATACACTTTCTGGGCATATTGTTTTTAGCTGGAGATCCTATTTCCCAGTTTCTCTTGCAGGCCAGAGAGGCCATGTGACTGGATTTGGGAAAGGAGGGAAGTTACTTCTCCTTAAAGGCAAAACTGTTTTCGTTGCACTTTCTCTTTCCTCCTTTCTACAGAAAAGGAAATAGAGCAACAGAACAGCTGCCTCTGATTCAGAAATGGAAGCTGTATGACAGAGCGTCCCACCAGCCTGGATTCCTGAATGTTCTTGTGGGGCAAGGCCGCCCTGCCATTCCCAAACAACTCCCCTACCTTTGGAAGTTTACATGAGAGAAAGAAAGGTAACTATTTGATTAAAGCCATTCTATATTGGAATCTCTTTGATATGGCAAAGAGATGTGTCCAGTACACAGGCACTATTTTTACATATCCACCTACATTTTAAAAGAATATACATTTTATTCACAATAGTACTTTGATTCCCGCTTACTTTTACATTTATCTATCCTGTGTTCTATTACTAAGGTGTTTCTAAAAAAAAAAAAAATAGCACTGGTTTCTCCAAGATGTGTTATTAATTCACAGTCAGAGCTTGAGGCCCTTTTACCTCTTGAAAACACATAAGCAAAATGGCACATCCCCATAGTAATGGTGTCTTTTGTGGCACTGATTCCAGGATGGAGCGGAATCTCTGTGCAAAACTAAGGGAGGGAGGGGAACGAGGGCAGGTGCTGCCATCTAAAAACCCTCATGTTGCGCTTCATCCATACTGACTCTCTCTGTAGTCTCTGTATTCCTAAACTGGCTATTTGCCATCTGTGGCTGATTTTTCTCCGTAGAGCCCCACTGGGCTCACATGATTACCTTGTGAGACATTTTACCTCATGGGGAGCAACCTCCTTATAGCGGAAGTTTCATATCCTAAACTATAAGATATCAGGGGCAAATCTTGGGTCAGGGAACCCGGAACTTTCTAACACAGAAAATGCACCCTTGTCCCCATTCAGAACAATTATTAGCCAGATGGCACGTGGCTGTGCCAAGGCTTGTCTGGGGGTACATGAAGACCTTACATGAAGTCACTTATAGACTTAGAATCTTTGGGATGCTGTGTTTTTATATGGGATCAGTATTGGTCTTTCTTTCCCCAAAACAGGCTTCAAAGACAGAGAAGATTTTTTTGAATGTTACCGCACCAATGGCTGGGTGAAAAAGACCTTGCTCTGAAGAAGAGTGAGTCGTGGAGATGCTGGAGAAAGTTGTTCCCTGAGGACGAGGGGAGGAATTGTCCCCTTTACTGTCAACCTGTTAGGCCAGCCCTTGGTACCATTTTTAAACATCAGCGTTTCCGTCTATTTATACCCACAAACAAACATGCAAGATGGCCTCAGTTCTTCAAAGAATTGCCTCCCTCTAGTGGCCAAATATTTTTTTTTAAAAGACTAAGAAGCGTGCAAGGGACTGGGTCATTAAGGACATAAAACTTTTACGTTTTTGTGGGCAATATAGAAATAGTCCTTGAGTTTGGAAATATCATTGTAGCATGTAATTTTATAATTTTCCCTACAATCAGTCGAGGAATGACTGTATCAATTTCAAAGAGTTATTGTGAGAACTAATCTGAGTATCATGACATGAGATCAGCAAAGGGGTGCTGAGATACCACCACCGGGGGGGTTGGCGAGGCTCACTTTCCAGAAACCTACTGGATTTGGCACAGCAGTAAAGAAGTGAAATGACAAATGATGATAAGTCGTGGACCCCCGTCTTCACTCCCGAATAGTTGAAACTGAGAATCTTTGAGTCTCCAGCAGTCAAGACATTAAAAGCCAAAAGTGTGCCACAGGGACTGCTCCTGAGAAACTGGAGATGCCCGTGGTAGGCAGAAGTGCAGCCCCTCAGAGATGTCCACGTCCCATCCCTGGAGCCTGTGCCTAAGGCGGTTTCCACGGCAAAGCGGGGTTAAGGTAGCAGATGGAGTTAAAGTTGCTACGGAGAGTACCCTGGATTGTTGGGGGGCACCCCGTGAAATCACAAGGGTCCTTAATGCAGAAGAGGCCACAGGCCCTCTGACACTTGGACTTCAGCCCCGAGAGACCCATTACAGACTTCTGACTTCCAGAACTGAAAGATAATAAACTTGTGTTGTTTTCAGTTTGTAGTAATTTGTTACAGCAGTAATAGGGAACTGTTTATGTCCTAATTGCAATCCTGGAGGAAACGTGAAACACCAAGAGACCTTGAATTCACTCTTACTAACTAGGAGTGACCTGCCAGGAAGCCTGCCAGAGATGGCCCTCTCAGAGCGTGCACCGGCTGGTGTGGCTCCTCCGCGCTCCTCCCCATGTTGACAGCGGCTGGCCCTGCCGTGCTCCTAGGACCAGCCAGGCATGGAGCATTTCAGCTGCTAAATACCTTCCTTCTCTGCAGTAAGCTGGTCTCTAGTACTACACAGTCTAGGAATCCATGTGTTCTGAGCCTTTCGCACAGTTGATAAAGCAACAGTGAAACTTTTGCCTCTGCATCTGTTCCAGGATTAGTTGCATCGAAACAAAACTCACCTCTTCCGTCTTGCAAGATGGTAGGTGGAAGAGCTGAGAGTCTGGAAGCTAAGAAAGGAAACTTGGAGCAGCAAAGTTGAGAAGGGTAACTTCAAAGTTGAGAAGCCTAAAAACTGCAAGATTTCCCCTGCCGCCGAAACCCCATCCTGTCAGAGGAACTGGCGGATATTCCCAATCTGGAAGGGCTGTGGACAGGGGGAAGGACTCGGCCACCAAATCCAGGATTGAAAAGAAAAAAGAGAAGGTTCTTGCTACTGTCACCAAACCAGCTGGTGATGACAAGAATGGTGGTGCCTGGGTGGTTAAACGTCACAAAGTGCCTACGTACGATCCTACTGAAGACGTGCCTCGAAAGCTGTTGTGCCCCAGCAAGAAACCCTTTAGTCCCCACATGAGAAAACCACGAGCCAACATCGCTCCCAGACAGTTGGACCATCCTCTCTGGGCCCACGGAGCCGAGAGGGTGGTTCTCTGGAAGCAGCTGAGCAGTGACTGGCCTCTGGGCCTCCATGGGATTCCTCTGCCTAGGACGCACCAGAAATTTGTCATTGGCACCCCTGCCACAGTTGATATCACTGGTGTGACAATCCCCACATGACGCACTGTCTCTTAGTTCAAGAAGAAGCTACATAAGCCCAGACACCAGGAAGGTGACATCTTCCACAGAGAGAGAGAAACACAGGCGTACGGAGCAGCTCCGGCTTGCTCAGCAAGTGGCGGACTCACAAATTTGCCGTGAATCAAAGTGGTTCCTTGGATCTCAGGCTACCTGTAGGCTGTGTTCTCCCTCACACATGGAATTTATCCTCAGGAATTGGGGTTCTAAATTTCATGCAAAGAACCTAATTAAATAAGTGATACATTTAAAACAAATAAATAAACCAAAACCCGGTGCTTCTAGCAGAAAGTGCTTCCAGCCCTGTCGCTGTCTGGAAGCCCAGTCCTCACTGCCGGGCGGAGAAGGACGAAATGGTAAGTGTTGTTCCTAAGTGCCCCCAGCCCTCCCTCCAGGCCCAGCCTCCTGCTCCACCCAGAGGGCAGCGCCACTGGCTCCCAAGTTCACACGGCACTGCCCCAGCAGAAGCGTGAGCAGAGGGGCCGGCTCCCCTGGCAGGTGGTGGACAGCAAAGGCCCTGATTCAGGGGCTGCCGCTCCACTGCAGGCTGGAGGCCGAGCCTGCCCACCGGTGCCACGCCACACCTCTGGCTTTCTTCACTGTCTCCAATAAATGGGAGGCTTCGGGCCTGCAAAATGTGGTGCTGTGATCCATTAAACCCCACAGACTCCAAATTACTACCCTCGTGCTTATGAAGGGCTTCTTAAGGGCAGTATGTTTCCAGAATGAGTTACAATACCTTTCATTCCCCAAGCAGGACTCCTTTGCGTAAGTGCAGGGTGGGAAAGGCCCATGAGGCTGTAGCTGGGGCCCCTACATGATCTCTTTTTTCCCTGTGGGGAATCACTGCCATTTGCTTTGGGTGAGTCTTTATGGAGGGCTTTGCTGTCAAAATTCTCACTGTGCCTGCGTGGTCAGTACATACCCTCTTCCAGCCTCATTCCAGGCTGAAACCCAGAGTGGAAAAGTTTAGTCATGCATTTGATTCAACTGCATCTCGTTTCTATGGAAACCGGGCTGCTACATTAGCCCAATTCTATCTTTCCTACTATGAGGCCCACCTTTCACTAGCAATTTTAAAGTAGATTTTCACCTTCCCTGGGTATTAACCTTCGACTTGCAGAAGCTGGAGTGGCTTTGTGGGTTATAGAATATCCATATGCAAAGAACTGGAGGACATTATCTTAAGTAAAATAACTCAGACACAGAAAGCCAAATACTGCATGTTCTCATGTATAAGTACACATGGAAATAGAGTTTAGAATAGTAGACACTGGAGACCTGGAAGGGTAGGAGGGTGGGAGGAGGTGAGGGATGAGAAATTACTTAATGCATATGATGTATATTATTTGGGCGATGGTTACATTAAAAGCCCAGACTTCACAATGCAATATATCCATGTATCAAAACTGGACTTGTACCCTCTAAATCTATACAAACAAACAAAAAAAAAGAAACAGAGAAAATTCAAGATAAATAAGTAAATAAACAAATCAATTTACTTTTGTATCCATTAAATTTACTAGTGTTTAAAAGCAGTGGCCTCAGTCAAGATAACCAACAGAACTGCAGCTGAAATTCATACAGAAGCCCCACTAGAGCAGCAAGAATTGGGTCTTTGTTCTGCTTTGCAATTTTCTGTTCATGATTAGGGCAAAGAAGAGATACGAACGCTTCAGGTTAAAAAAAAAAAAACTCTCCAAAATTCCAGACAAAAAGCTGAATTTTCTCCAAGCTATTTTTTTCCAATTATTTTAGAATTATTTTAGGAAGATGAATAATAATGTTCAGCATAAACTATTTCCACAGTGTTGGCCGTCTTTACATTCCAAGATGGTTTTTAATGCCACAGTTTTTTATTGTGTGTGTCCTTTTGTGTCAGACACTGTGATAGGTCCACGGGATGCCTGTCTTGGAGAAGTTCCAAGTAAGTAGCTGTCTAAGAGCTATGAATATGTAGATTTTTATGTCAACAGTGTCTGATTTCTGAGTGCTCAAACGTAATTCTCATGCAAGTTCTAAAACTAACTGGTTGGCGAGGGGAAGTGCTCTAGCAAGAAGGAAATACACCAGTACGTAAAAGGGAAGAGCACAATCTGCGTCTGCACAGAGCTTCCGTTTGCTCAAGTCTGTGTTCAATAATATGAAGTAACAGGACAGGCAAGATTCTGAGGAGTGTTCAAAAAACAAAATGGATTACGCAAAATTTCGTGAAGCAAAAGGCTGCAATTAGTGAGTTTGGTGGGGAGTTGTTTGTTTGATTATTTTTGCCTTAAATCTCTTTCCTAAATGGAATGTTTTCAGTCTTTGCTTGACTGAAGCTAGTAACAGGAAACAAAACCAGTAACTTGCTTTAGTTAACAATATAATATCGATGGACTATAACAAGCTGATAAAAGCAAGAAGACTACTTAACATTCAACAGATTCTATGTCAATTTGAAACAAATATAAAACATTTAAATGTAAATTCATTTGGTTTGTTTATAATTACACTTATTCACTAATGAACAAGCCACATTTTACATATGCTTCTAATCAACCAAATGACTATGAGAGTAAATGTCTCTTGGTCACTTATTGTGGGAAGGATGTTTCTTGAGTACAGTAAGTCCTCACTTAACATCGTCAATAGGGTCTTGGAAACTGAGATTTTAAACAAAACAAAGTATGTATATAGAAAAGATTTATGTACAGATATATTCACATCATTGTTATCTATTACAGCAAAAATATTGGTTATAAAATTATGTTTGTCAATAGAATTGAATATTGAGAAGCCATTAAACATCATGTTTTCAAAATGTACTATCTAGGGAACATACAATATAACATTTACAAAAATAAATGGGATACAACATGGTTTTTGTACTATAACAAGTAAAATGTGTTATGTGTACGATATATGATATACTTATTACATATATTTAGTAATACATATATTACATATACATACACACGTGACATAGAAAATAAAACTGGAAGGAAACATACTAAAATACTAACAGGGCAGTGGCCACCAGCACATCCCAGCGCATGCCCGGCAGCCACGCCTGGCAAGCAGAGTGGCGCAGTGCATGCCCGAGTGGCCGCTCGCTGCCAGCTGCCACCACCCTGCTCTGGCTGTGGGCTGTGCCCCAGCTGCTGGTCACCTGCACTGCTGCGGGCACTGCCGGTGCCCATGCTCTGCGGCGCAGCGGCGGGTGGCGTTGGGATAACACGGCCACAGTGCGCAGAGATCGCCTCCACAGGGTGCAGGGGTGGTGGGTCCAGGTGGGGCTGTTGGCTGTTACCTGCACATCCCACCCCCTCAGCTTTCCCCACATCTTCTACCAAGACTCTGAAGGTGAGGTTGGAAGCCCGGAGAGAGTGTGTTTTTACACGGCTTGCCAACATCCAGCTACGATTGGTACGAGATTTGAGAAGGTCTGACCTTGAGGTTTCATTGAGTGATTGCCCTTGATTTGTTAGGCTTCGGCTTCAGTGACAAACTGAGACCACATCACTATGATGTGGTCACTATGTGAGCAAGCCAGCATCGTGGACGCGCTCTTGCAGCATCTGGGGCTCCAGGACCTCAGGGTCAACCGTCTGTCTCATGATTATGGAGATTGTTGCTGAGGAGCTGCTCTGTAGGTAGAAGCAGAATGGATCTAGTCGGCTTAGCATAAAGAGGCTCTGTCTGTCAAATGGAGGTATTTTTCCCGTCACCCACCGCCCCCTCCTGCTCCAAAAGCTACTCAAAGGTAGAGGCTGCTGTCACTCATCCTCACGGCAGATGAACTTCTTTGTATCCTCTGGAGGTCCCACCCCGGTCTTTGGGCCGTACATTCAGCCCTCCCAGAGCGAGTTGTGGGACATGCGGGCAGGGACGCGGAACAATGATGGGAACTCAGTCACTGACAGTGTCTTCCAGTACATCAGTGGGAGGAAGAAGTTTAGAAGAGCTGGGCGGGAGCTCTTGCCTCGGTATCTAGTCCCATTCGTTTTACGTATGGGCCATCGGATCCTGTAATCGCTGTCCAGAGTTTCTGGAGCTATGCGGGAGAACGCTGCCACCGTCCACAGTGTCGATTCTGGATGACTGCATTAGCCACGATCCACAGCTAGAAGATCCCGTGGGCTTCTCGAATGCATGTATGGGCTTCATCAACTCCTCCTGAGCTGGAAAGAGTAGCTTCCCCGTATTACCCCCTACTCCTTTATCTGTTGTGTATTCCACTCGGGAAGAAATGCCCCAAACAGGTCCTGGCCATCGAACACGATTCTCCCAAAGAAGTCCCCTTTACTCACGCTGCTGAACAGCACAGAGGCAAAAGCCAGCAGGAGCTCCGCCTAAGGGTGACATGAAGTCCACCTCCCATTCCTTTGACATCCCATCAAAAGTGGACGGACTTGACTCTGTGTTATTAGGAAGTTCTGATGAGCACTACTATTCACTGATGCAGAAAGACAGACATTCTTTTGCATAAAAGACTTTTTAACACTTCTTTGGACGTTTCTCAAATATTTAGAAGTACTAATTTCTGGCCCAGCCCCAATTGGCAGCCTCAAGTAAAAAATGAGGAGGGAGGGGCCTCCTTACCTCTCCTTGAATGGCTTTAAGGGCACAAACTTTTTTAAAGTTCTCTAAGCAACACAACCTCAAGTGACAGTGAGTCTCCCTTGTCATGACTTTGGAGTTAGTTTCATCAGCTGCTTCTAATTATAGACATATGTTAAAATAGATATTGGTTTCAATAATGCAGTATTCTAAGTATACGTTAAGACTATGATTTACCTGCACATATTATATGTATTTTATAAGGATACTGAACCAGCAGACCTTTATTCTGCCAAAGTAGTGAACCTTACTAAACCTGCTTAACTTTTGAATTGAACTAAATCCAAACTATTTACAGAATTCCCTAAAATCACCGGACATTAAGGACCAACAGCATCTGTGCCACAGATTGACTATTAGTCAGAATGACCAATTCTAAAAGCAAACAACAGTCTGATTCCTCATACCTCAGGGCTTAGAAGCGTGTTTCTCCTGGGCTACACTGAGGGGAGGGGACCCTTGTGTAGTCTACGTTACCATGATGAATGCACATCAACTCCTTTCATGATGTTTGCTTAACTCCGCATTGGCTGTCCCAGAGAGGCCTTCTCATGTAGCTCAGCAATTCCCATACTTGACAGACAGGAAAGTTCTGGAAGCTTTAAGAACAAATTCTGAGAGACCTATGAATAATGGTGCTGAATACTTTTTTTTAAGCCACATTTCATTGTGTTAGTTAAAGCAACATTAAGTGATTATTTTCAATTCATTTTTTATTAGCATCTTCAAGTATAACAACTTTGAAACTGGAATAAGGGTTTATTTTCTATTTATAAAATGAGTTGTGACCAAAAAATTTTTTAAAGTAAAAATGCTAACAGTAGTTTTCTCTGGGTGGTTGGATTATCAGTGGTTTTGATGTTCTTTGTCTTGCTTTTCTGTTTTATAAAGTTTTCCGCATAAGCCAAGAAGGAAGAATATGTTGGCCAGGCTGACACAAGTGTTGTGGTTCCCATGATACTTATACATCTAATTCTAAAATAATAAAGTGACATTATCTTTAATATCTTAAAATAAATATTTTAGTGGCAATAAAACATATATTAATAGGCTGGGCGTGGTGGCTCATGCCTGTAATCCTAGCACTCTGGGAGGCCGAGGCAGGCGGATTGTTTGAGCTTGAGACCAGCCTGAGCAAGAGCGAGACTCCGTCTCTACTAAAAAAAAACAGAAAGAAATTATCTGGACAACTAAAAATATATAGAAAAAATTAGCCGGGCATGGTGGTGCATGCCTGTAGTCCCAGCTACTTGGGAGGCTGAGGCAGGAGGATTGCTTGAGCCCAGGAATTTGAGGTTGCTGTGAGCTAGGCTGACGCCACGGCACTCACTCTAGCCAGGGCAACAGAGTGAGACTCTGTCTCAAAAAATATATATATATTTTAATAATGAAACATTTGGCAAGTTCAGAAAAGTAAAAAGAATTAGGGAGAGAATCGTCCATAATTCCACCAGTCAGAGGGGAAGGCGGATACCAACATCTCACAGTTGACTGGGTGGGTGGCTCTCCTGCTATGCCATGGAGCATGTTTGCCATTGAGGTGCCCAAGAGCCGTCCCAGGGGAAACTAGGGACTGCTTGGGTCCTGCAGTCCAGGTGGGATGCAACAGAGCCGCCCGCCCCACTTCAATCATTGCAATTGTACATTGGACTTTCATATAATATTCCACTTGAAGACAGGCTTGACAGCAAAACAGCAAAGTAACACTTGGTTACCACCATATTAAGCCTCTTCCCTAAAGGTAAACATGTTGGTTGTTTCCAGTTTTTCTCCAACAGAAGAGAAGCGTGAGTGAATCTGTGCATAGTCATCTTGGCCCACATTTCTGCATCTATGATTGAAATTCCAAGAAAAGGGTAGCAATCATTTTCAAAGCTCTTGATATTTCCAAATTGCCCACACAAAAATCAACTTGTTTACAACCCACCAGCTTGCCCATCTCGCCAAACCCTTGCATGCATTGAGCATAATTAAAAAAAAAAAAATCTTTGTTAATCTGATAGATTTAGAAAGCAGTTCCTCATTGCACTGGTCACATATTAAGGATTATGTTTTCCTTGGGCAGCTCTTCCAAGAACCCTTCCACGAGTAAAAGCTGCCATCCCACCAGCCCCTGTGTAGAAGACAAGGTACCCAAATGAGGCTGGCCTTGTCCAAGGCTTGCACTTGCATTTTTCTCCTCCCGAGGCTCCCAGGCCAGCAGCATGACCTCACAGGAAGCCAGGCGTGTGGCATGAGGCCCCCAGGACAAACGGCGGATGCCAAGGTCTGAAGTCCCCCGCCCCACCAAACACTCCATAGAACTCCGGGATCTCAGAACTGGAAGGGGTCCTCGAACGTGGTCGTCCTTGAGGCCTTTGTCTCCAAAAATAAAGACTCTGGGTGGCAGAGGCGAGATAACTGTACCAGCTCCTGATACTGCCAGGGCCTTGGAGCTCATCCAGTGACCTTCCCGCCCCGGCCTCCAGCCCTGTAATAACCACCGGCCGCAGGGAAAGTGAGCCCCGCCCCTTCACCCCTGTGTCTGATCACAGACCCTCCGCGTAGGGAGCCGGGGTTCCGACCGACGCGGTGAGCGGAGGCTGAAAGCTAGCACAGGGCTGCAGAATAAAAGCCGAAAGAAGGCAAATCAGGAGATGCGCTCAGGAAACCGGAAGAGACTTTGTAACTGGATTGCAGACGTCAGCAGGGGATTGGCCACCAGGGGGAGCGCTATTTCCAAAATGCAGTCTCAACGCTAGGCCTGAACCGGCTCTCAGCCCTAGTGGCCTCGGTTGGAAAATATCCAAGGCTTAGTGCAAGGATTTGCTCACCAGATCCACTGGCTCCCATCCAGGTTTTGTGCCAATGTACAGTCTACAGTTTGTAGTGCCAACATTAGCCAAAGCTTCCGGTTTGGGTCCCTAGATTATTGTCTTAAAAGTAAATACAGTATGATGAAGAAACACATGTATGTGTGTACATACATATGAGTTACAAAACATGTATTTATCTCAGCAACAGAGAGAATTTTAAATATATTTCATACATACTATATAAATATAATATAAAATAAATTTAATATATATTTATATATTAATATAATTGTATTAATACATATTTAAATATTTTTAAATACATAAAATATATTTATTCTATATGTAATTGTACATAATATACTTATAAATTTCTGCTGTTGGGTGATAAATACTTGCTTTATTTCAATTATATATAAAATACCTATTAAATATATTCTGTATTATGTTTATATGTACAGTAATATGTTAAATACACATTTTATATATTAATATTTTAAAATATATAGTTAAAATTCTCTCTGTTGGTGAGTGTTACGTACATGCTTCGTAACTCCTCTGGTTCTGGCTTACTCATAATAATTCTTGAAAACCCTGGAAAACACAGAATAACCTTCTTTTTTTTTTGAGACAGAGTCTCACTCTGTTGGCCTGGCTAGTGTGCTGTGGCATCAGCCTAACTCACAGCAACCTCAAACTCCTGGGCTCAAGCGATCCTCCTGCTCAGCCTCCTGGGTAGCTGGGACTACAGGTACACGCAACTGTGCCTAGCTAATTTTTTCTATTTTTAGTTGTTTGGCTAATTTCTTTCTATTTTTAGTAGAGACAGGGTCTCGCTCTTGCTCAGGCTGGTCTCGAACTCCTGAGCTCAAGCAACCCTCCCACCTCGGCCTCCCAGAGCGCTAGGATTACAGGCATGAGCCACCGCACCCAGCCCAGAATAACCTTCTTATTGGCCTATTAAAGGTATTTAATTTTGTTTCCCTAGCATGTATCTGTTCCTTGTATAGTCAAAAGTGAAAAAGAAAAAGGGGATCGAATTTAAAGAGTAATGGGCACTAGCTGTTGTTCCCAGCTTAGTTAGGACAGAAAGCCAGAGTCGGATAGGAGAGTTTAATATAGCTAAGAGGACAAAATACTTTAGATAGTCTCAACCATATATGTAAATATGAAACCCCTCTTCTCATTTCCTTTAGTGCTAGTTCCAAACATACAGCTGATTAAGAAAGAAAGTCTATATGTAACAGTCATTATTTATGCTACTTCGAGGAAAATGGTCTCACTGTCTAACATAAAAAATAATACATTTTTGGTTTTTAAAGAGATCTGATTGGCAACCCTAAAATGCAACCTTTCTTATCCTCCAGAAAACAACAAAACCAAAAACTCACATCATCACCCAAGCTAGGCCTGACGAATAACCGCATAGAAAGTTTGGAAAGGTGCTCCGTGAACTACATGGGCAGGTGGAGCTGGGAGGAAGGAAACCTGCTGAGAGGCTCTTCTCGTGGCACATCCAGGTTTCACCTCAGGAAACTGAGGCCACTTGAAAAGTCTGGAAGACATTTCTCACGACCCTGGACTCCATAACAACCGGAAAATCACACAGCAGTTACTCTGTGCTGTGTACTCTTTACGATGTCCACCCCTCTTCCCATTCCCCTTTTAATCTGTATTCATTCAGAGACAGGAACCTAAAAAACAAGTGAGAACCACCTGTAGAAAGTAGAAGGAACTGCAAGTAGCTCATCACATTCTGAGGAAAACAGTACCCACAAGTAAAGTTCTCAATAAGAGAAGAGTATGAAAGAAACCTGTATAGCAGTGTATTAGAAACTCAAGTTTTTCATGCCCTCCTTGGACTCAGAACACAGTATCACAGAACCAATAAGATGAGATAGGAGAAGTTAGAAGTTTGGGAAAATAGAGCTTCTGTAGACAAATGTCTGTCCGAACTCGGGACCAGGCCTTGGAACTTGCCTTGCTCAGCTACCCCCGGCTATGGCACTGAGGACAGATTCCACACCTGAGGACAGGACCATGACTATCAGCCCTTCCCAGCTCTTGACGCATACTAGCTCGCTGCAGATGTCGCTTCAATTAAGGAAGAATGAACAAGGGGGAGGAGACCCCACAGGGGAGGTTTTTTTAAAAGCTACAGAAAATGGAAAAGAGATTTCATCTTGGTTATTTAGAAGAATCAACCTCTAAAAATAATTTACAGCAGAATCCAGCAGATTCAAGAAATTTGGCACCTCTATAGGATATAAAAAGATATAGCCTCTATTACACAGAAACAAAAGAAAAAGAAAAAAGAATAAGCAGAGATGGAAATCGAGTAACATGAGATGAACTAATGCTTTCAACAAATATTTATTAAGAGCCCATCACAAGCCACGCGCTGTGCCGGGATTGGAGGGTACGCAGGTAAGTGAAATGGACACGATGCCACTTTCAAAAGGGCTCACAAGTCATTGGGGTTCACAGACCAAGCAATGACACATAAATAAATAATTCAAAATGATAGTTGCTATTAAGGAAACACACAAGGGGCTGATTTCGGGCATGGCAGGTGGTACCTACTCAGACGAGTAGTCACTGAAGGCTTCAGCAAAGGGCAGAGTTTAGTCCGAGCCAGCCAGGGAGAGAGCAAGTAACGAGCATTCCCAGGAAAGGAAACAGATTGCTTTCAGATGAGAAAGAGCTCTGCATGCCTGAAGAACTGGAGAAAGACCAGCGTGCCTGCTCAACGGTACCAGCTGAATATGGAAATATAAGCAGGGTCAGCTCATGTAGAACCTTTACAGCCAAGAATAGTAGTTTGGATTTTAAGTACAAAAGGAAGTCACTGAGTATACACATATTCAAGATATGTGTGTGTGTGTATATATATGTGTGTATATATGTATCTAGATGTATACATGTTTATACACATATGCACATGTATACAGTTGACCCTTGAACAACGTGGGGGTTAGATGCACCACTCCATGCTCTGCAATCAAAAGTCCGTGTATAACTGGACTCCCCCAAAACTTAACTACTAATAGCCTATTGTTGACCGAAAGCCTTACCAATAACAGTCAACTAACATATATTTTGTATATGTTATATGTATTATATACTGTATTCCTGCAATAACAGTAAGTTGGAGAAAAGAAAATGTTAGTGAGAAACTCGTGAGGAGGAGGAGGGAGAGGAGAGGCATTGGTCCTGCTGTCTCAGGGGTGGCAGAGGCGGAAACAAATCCATGCATAAGTGGACCTGGGCAGTTCAATCCTGCATTGCTCGGGGCTCAACTGCACACTCACGCATGGTTGCATGTGTACATATATATTAACTACTCTAACTACTGTACAGAGAACAGACTAGAAGAGGCAGGGAGGAAGCACAGGAAGGATGAAGGGTGGCACCTTGGACTGAAGTGATGGCAGTAATGGTGGAGACAAAGTGACGGTTTAGAGAACATTCTAGAGGCTGAAACAACTGTAACTGTTGACGGGCTGCAGGAGGTAACCAGGGCAGCAAGGCATGAAGATGGATTTGGGCTCCTGGCTTGAACGGCGCGGCCGATGACTATGATACGGTAGTGAGAAAGTCTGAAATTGTGATAGCAAAACAAAAGGCTGTTGGAGGCAGTGAAGGGCAGAACCGCAGCGGCAGAAGCCAGAATGTGTGATATTGAGGGCAAATGAGAGATTTTCCAAGAATGCAGAGCAAAGGGAACACAGATGCAAATGATGAGAAAGAAGACGACAAAGAATCAAGAACTGTCCCGCGGATAAGCTGGGTGTTTCCGAAGAAGAAACCAGAGCAACTGAATAAAAACAGTCAGAAATAGAAAGACCATGTCCTGAAATGAACAATACCTAAGTCTAAAAATCAAAATACCCACCCTTTACCAAGGAAAGTTAGACTCTAAAATATGGTTATTTCCTTCAGAAATGCATGCGTTTCCAAAATAAATAATAAAAAAGTTACTTGTAGAGAAAAAAATGCAAAGTGGGCCCTAGAATTTCGTTCCCTATCTGTAATTCAGTAATTACCAGAAGGCAATGGAACAATGCCTAGAATTTTGAAACATAACAAGCATGACTCAAGAATTCTACAGCAAGTCAATGTTGTTACTCATGAGAGAAACCAACAAAAAGATATTATCACATCTACAAGAGCTAAAAAAAATATACCATCCACTGTCCTTACCCACAAAAATATCACTCAGCTCCTAGCTAACAAAGGGCGACTCAAGAATGAATAAGTTATGATATGAAAGGAGTCGGAGAGAAAATTTTTCATTTAATTATAGACATAAATCAAAAAGTTTTAAATAGACTTTCAAAATAGAATGCAAATGAAATGTACATAATACTCAAAAGAAAAGTTATACAGTGTAAGAATGTAATACACTACTAATAAAAAGTGTATCAAATCCTGAATATCTACAAAAATTGGAAATCGGAGTGAAAATTTTGATAGTAAGTGAAAATACTCTATTCGACTTATTTTGCATAATTGCATAATTGCTATGAAGAAAACGAGTGGGGTGATGATTTAGAGAATGGCAGAGCAAACTACTTAGATAAAAGAGCAAGGGGAAGGTCTCTCTAAAGAACTACACTTTTGTGACTCTTTTTTGGATGGAGCTGAGGTTTTCTGAAGGAAGGACAGAACATTTATACAGTAATCCTGAATATTTAATTAGGTCCAAAATTGACCCAGTTGGAATGGTAGAACATAACTGGAACTCATAACCAATGTAGAAATGGGAATTAAAAGCACTTTGTTCCTTCTTTCAGTCTTAGCTGCTATATGGGTGGTTGAAGAAGATACACCAGGCAGCTCTTATATCTTATAATAAATATAGGATAATGTTTAGTGACTATTTACAACACTGCTAGCATATAATTCAAATTAAGCTGATATTTGGTCTGTATCTTATCTCGTCATCATAAACCTGAACAGAATACCTGTTTATAAAGCAGGGCAAAGAGCTTTTCCGTAATGTTGAAAAGTTTGTTTCCATAGTGCCAAGGGCAGCCAGCTTATAGTCATTACATTGTGAATATTTATTATAGGAAATTACATTAGTTTAATTTTTTTGTCATAGAACATTGGTCACTGAAAACTGTAAACAATGGTAAGTGCAATGTCCACTTAGGTGGAAAAATTTTTCTGTAAAAGGCCAGAGAATAAACATTTTTGGCTTTCAATGCTGCCACTGCAGTGTGAAAGCAACTGTAGAAAACTGTGGTTCCCAACACCTGGAGCGTGGACCAGTACTAATCCATGGCCTGTTAGGAACCGGGCCGCACAGCAGGAGGTGAGTGAGGGACCACTCAGCAAAGCTTCAAGTGCGTTTACGGCCACTCCCCGTCACTTGCATCACCGCCTGAGCCCTGCCTCCCCACACCTCCCGGTCTGTGGAAAAACTCTCTTCCATGAAACTGGTCCCTGGTACCAAAAAGGTTGGGGACCACTGGTAGAAAATACATAAATGAATGGGCATGTCTGTGTCCCCATAAAGCTTTATTTTAAAAACAGGTAGCAGGCCAGTTTGGCCAGTGTGCCGTAGTTTGCCAACCACTGGTTTGGTTGATTCTTCCAAACCAGTCCTCTCAGTTTGTGGAATTTTGTTCTCTAATGATCGTGCTTCTTTCCCTGCCTTGGCCACCCTCGCGCTCATGCCCTGGGCTATGATCACACCATCACCAATAACTGCCGCCCCCACGACCCCAGCGTATCTGCCCACTCTTGGACACCACATTTTATCTTTCCCCTTTCCTCCCTCTAGAACCCCGACCGCTTTGACCCCTCGGGTCCTTTAATCCACTCCTCCTACCATCTCTACACTGTCCTCTGCCCTCCCCCAGCTGCCCCGGGTCCCCTGGGAATTCTTCACCTCTCCTCCCTTGTGGACACCATCAATGTCCTTGCCTTCCCTGCTTTGGCACACCCTGAGCGAAACCATAACCCAAGCTAAACCCAGCTCTCCGCACGCTGGCTGGCCTCGCTTTAATCCATGACATAAATTTCAAGTGGGCACTTTTTGTACCATTTCCTTAACCCAGGGAATCTCCCACGCCGATTTCACACCTCCTCTCTCCACAAACTATCAGCACCTCCTCCACGGCTGTGACCCAGCCCCTGATGTGGCTCGTCATTTCACTATGAAATTAGAAGCTACCAGAATAAAACTGCCGCAAACATGCACCGATCAGCCTTACCCTCACCTCCTTCCCTGTACGTGCTCCTACCTAAGCCTGCTGCGTTACCGTGTGCTGAATCCCATGACCCCTCACCTACCTAAGGACACTACTTGGCAATTCCTCATGGTCTCTCCAGAGAGTCTACTGAGTTACTATAATACAGATTCAAACAGCTACTATTTCTCCTGCGTGTATATCTGTCCATCCATCTATCTCTCTATCCATCCATCTGTCTATCCTTCCATCCACCTATCAGTCAATCATTCCGGGTGCCATGGGCGCTGCTCCAAGCAGGAAAGGCGGGTCAGCTCGGGTCGAGTGGGGCTGTCTTCATCCAGGGGGCAGAACCAGGGCAGAGGAAAGCCAAACGACAGCCTAGCCCCAAAGCAGCAGGGACAGCCTGGAAACTATCCCACTCCCATCCCTCCAACTTTCTGGCCAGGTTCTGAAAGGACAAGAAGTCCAATCGGTGCCACCTAAATATACTTTAAAAGGCAAAGAGTTTAGTGTGGTTTCCAACAGCCTGGGGCCTGTGTCCTGAGCCCAAGTCAGCCCATGAGAAGAATTTAGATGCTTGTGAAAGAAACCTATGCTTTGTATGCTCACGCACGCCTCAGCTTTGGAATTTTGTTTCCCTTTTCCTTCTTGTTCTGTTGAACAAGCATCATAAAAAATCCTTAATTGCCTTGGCTGAAATCAGTGGAAAAGGATACTTTTCTTTTTCAACATTTGTGCTGAAACAGCTCAGATGATGCAAGCACTGAGTGAGGCCAGGCATGAAAGCTGCTGGATTCGGGAGAACCTGGGGCCCACCCGGGTGAGGACAAGGGGCTGGGCAGGGGGCACCTGAGAGGGCAGCAGCTTGGGTTGAGCTCTTCCCGCCCAACTTGGCTTCCCGTGCTGGAAGGGGAAGGGCCTCTCCATCCCCTGCCGGAATCTCAGGATCAATGTATACATTGGGAGAAGTGAGACCGGCGTCCACTCCATGCCCTGGGCATGGCCCGGAGCGTCCTCTTGGAGGTCAGTTAGGTAGAACTGCCCCCTCGGAAAATACCAAGTTAACCTTTGTCACACGCAGTCACACTCTGCCCAGAAACTTTGGGTGTCCGCTGCCCAGAGACTCAAGGCTTCATGCCAACGTGGGCATCTTGCTGTGTCACCCCACCCGAGCCTGTGCTAGCAACGCCCATGTTTCAGGCTTCCTAGACGCTCAGCTCTCTGGCTGCCCTATTTTCGCACGCACAAGGCTCGCTTTCTCATTTGCAGCCGTATCCTGATCGATTGGCCACAGGGCCAAAGGAGGTCCCTACCACCCTTTGTGTAAGAGGTTTGAATTTTTTGTAGATATGCCCAATGTTCGAGAGAAAATCAAATGTTGAGAATTCCTGAGTCATTTCCTTAGAACTAGATGTTCAGTCATGGATGTCAGTCAATCCACGCGGAGGCTCCGGAACTGTCCTATGAGAATGTTACAAAAATAGCAGAAACGGGCTTTCAACGTCAGGGACAGCCATGGGGCCAGTAACCATGGTAACCGTCAGAAGCACCCAAGACATGTGGCGGATCTGTCCGGGCTGTGACGTGGGCTGCTTCGTCTCCTGCCCTCCCCTTCTTGCTTTTCTCCTTCTTTTCTTTTCCTTTTTTCCCTTTCTTCTCTATTCCTTCCTGCACGCCACACTCTGGGATTATTTCTGAACGACAGGAGCATGTCTGTGTCAGCTAGAACGTCAGCCCCGTCGGCAGGCAGGGGTTTCCCGCCGTGTCCCCTGCTGCACCCGCAGTCCCTCGATCGGCTCCAAGCACGCCACGGGGGCACAACTGAGTGAAGGGGGGCTATCTGCCCTGGGCGCACGGTCACCGTCATCCCACTTCTAAAACCCACCTGCGTTCCAGGTCAAAACCTACTGGTTCTCCTGCCTTCGCAGGGGCATAAACACTGGCTGCTTGTGTTCTAGAATCTCACCCATTCTCCACCAATAAGCATGCACTGAGATGAAATAAAACTTTCCTTTGTGAATCTACATTTTCGGCTACCGGCACTTCCCAGTGACTGCGAGCCAACACCAGAGCTCTGCTCTGGGACACTTCAGAGCCGGAAGGAGGCCTTGGCGCCCACAGGGCTCCCTGCGTGGGTTTCCAGAGAGGACCTGCACGTGCGGCCGGGAGGGCAGCAAGTTGTCTGGGGCTCTACGTCCCCCGGCTCCACACCTGCTCAGTCTGTACGATTGCTCAGCAAGAACCCGTCACCCCACCCGTGTCCATGGCTGTCATGAAGGTGGTGAGTCCCGCTCCTCTCCCACCTTCTGTTCCCGAACTCCATGCCTTGGAGGAGGGCTGGGGGCCAAGTCAGGCGGAGGCAGCCCAGCCACCACTGCAGCTGTGCTGGAAACAAGTTCTCCAAGCATTCCCTGAGCACCAACTGTATACAGGCTCCTGCCCCAGAAGGATGACCGCCCTGAGGGGGCGCTTGCTCTAGAACCCGGCCAGATACTCCAAGCGTGTTTCATGGCTGTTCTCATTTAATTCTCACGAGAACCTCTGAAGAATGTGCTGTTGTCAGCCCATTTCACAGATGAAGGAACTGAGGCTTAGATGGGTTAAATGACGTGCCCCACACCACAAAATTACTAAGCAGGGGAGTCAGAACGTGAACCCAAGTCCACCTAACACTGAAATTTGTTCTCTTACCACTCACAGAAAACTCTAGGCAAGGATGACAAGCGCTGGGGACAGGTGTTTGGGTCTCACGCTCTGAGGAAGTCATCACCGCGGCGCCCTTCACAGAATAGACCCCTCACTTGTAAACATCTGGCACCTTGAAACAGGCTGGCAAAAATGTTGGGGTTTTTGCTTCTGTACTTTTTGCTGTAAACAGGTGGTGAACCATCTATATTTGGCATAAATTAGTGTTTGTGAGTGGTCTTGGGCGTCTAAATATAATGTTTCTAAACCACAACCAACCAACCAACAAGGGGAATCTTGGTTTTTAACCTGTTTTTAACCTGTTTATTACACTGGGCACTTCCAGAACCTCCCTCTAAAGGCAGAGGACAGGAATGAGCACCTATGGAGCACCCACGGAACACTCACAGAGTGCGTCTGTCTCGTCCGCCGGTGCGATGAGAGCCCCTTCCCTCATCTTACAGGCGAGGAAACGGAGGCTCGCAAAAATTAATCCCCCGTCCCCCGGTGAGCCGCAGAACCAAGAGCCGGACCAAGGCTGGGATGTTTCCACGGCTCCTGCGTGGGCAGCAGGTTCCCCACGCAGAGTATCCCGGGGCAGGGCTGAATTTGGGCTGTCACTCTCCCAACTCTCCCTGTGGAGGTCGGTTCATCAACTCCGATACCAGCTGCGTGTGTTTAGGGCCTGCCCCTGGAACCAAGGGTAGTCCTGTGTGCGAGGCCACTTTTGAAGACACTCAATGTGCAGGAGACCACCTGGGGCCGCCGACAAGGATTCTCTCCTGGACTAAACTCTAGCCAGGCTCCTCTGCACCCTCTTCTCGACTAGGCCCCAGCCGGGGCCTACGCAGACTTGAGCAAACACTAACATAGTTTCTAGCAGCTCGGGCCCTCGTCCTTTGGCTGCCCCAGCCCCCCTTACAGTGACAAAACGTAAGGCTACTAAAAGAATCTACTGTTCGTTCCAGCCGACGCCTGAAGACAGGGCCCCTGCCTCCCAGCCTCTGTGGGAGGGTAGGAGCCACTTAGCAAACCCAGGTGGGTTTCCCGTGGACCAAGCCCCTCTTCCTGCTTTCTGTGACCGTCCACCTCCCAGACCCCACTGAGCCCCAGGGGCCCCCGCCGTGTTCTCTCACTCTCCCTTTACAATGCCCAGTCACCGCTGCACAAATCGGAGTTGATGTCGGTTCACACTGGACCTTTCCCTATTGCCATGGTGTGTTACTGATTAAAATCTGCCTTTACCGCTTTAGCTAGCGTCTGGCTTTGTATATCTTTGAGACTGACCAGCAGGGGCAGGCGGAGCTGCCACCCAGTGACTGTCACCTTCGATGCCCACGGCCCTCCCCACCTCGCTGTCACCACCGCCCACATCTCAACACCTGCCCTGGCGACCACTCTGCCTCGACCCCATACGCCCCCAGCTCTGGCGTCTGTCCCTTCCACAGCCTCCCTCATTTCCACTTCTCCTTTCCAGGAGGAACAGCACGAGGTGCCTGAGCTGGGCTGAGGCATGAATAGAAAAGCGTTTGGGCCAGAGGAGTGTCCCCGGCTCACTGGGACGGCCCGTCCAAGCCCTGCTCCGTCCGGTCTTATGGACGAGCTTATGAAAGGGATTGAGGAAAACAACACACTTTTCAGAGTCTAAGAGCTGGGTGCAATGGAGAAAAATGTCGCTGGAAGCTCTGGCCACCGTGTCACGGTGCTGCCAGGTCACAGAAGCTTGGGGCAGCCTCCGCAGGCGTCGGCGCCCCCCGCTGGAGAAAAGGAGTCCCGCTGGGAAGGAGGCAGAGCCGCTGGGCCCTTGGTCTTCCTGGGAGGGGAGGAATTTTCCGGAGCTGGCTGCCTCAGTGCAGTCTTAGCCGCCACTCGCAAAACCACTTCAAGTATCTGCAACGTGCGGGATGTCAACCGGGAGTTTCCACGGCAGTGGGGTAATTCCAGATAATTCCTTGCAAGCCGTGCACAGGAACTGATATGTCTAATGCTCTGAAGTTTTCAGAGCAAGAGTCAGGTGTGGCAGGTTTTGTTAGGACGTTATTTTAGTCTGTGGTGAGTGTGTGGAGGGCACAGCCCAGTATCTGGGCCAAGCTTTTCTTGTCTTCTTTTTGTGGATTTCTGCAAGTACCCCAAGTCTCTAGACTAAAGGGTATTCATTCATCTGTAATGTGAGATTATTGGAGTTATGACTTCTAGTGTGTCTTTAAGCTCTAAAATAACTTTTGATAATTTCACAGCTTTATATTTGCCCAGCCCTATGTCAGGCAAACAGTAGTAGCATGAGCAGTGAATTGTAGAAAAATTACATATGCGTCTTTGGAATTCTGGGACTTTTCTGTCCACCTTACAACCCATCTCTGTGTGACGCTATATCCAAAAGAAGCGTGAAACCTGCTCCAAAAGCAGAAGGCAAAGTCATCATCCACCTCAGCAAAATTTCATTAACTTCCACTCTTCCCAGAAGCTACTCTGCCAAAAGTTCTTATCTTTTTCCTTTCCCCATGGCCAAGTTATGATTTATTCTTTTCTGCCTAAGGAAACCTCCTGTTTCCACTTTGACCGCACTAAGCTTTTCCATGGCAGCAGCTCTGAGTGTTACCACTAAAAGGCAAGAAGAGGGAAGGTTCTTGTATACTTGTCTCCATTGTACAGTATGTGAGTCTATGCCTGGTGTGGTGGCAGCTACCTGGGAGGCCGAGGTGGGAGACGGCTTGACCCCAGGAGTTCTGGGCTTCAGTGTGCTGTGCCGATCAGGTGTACTAAGTTCAGCATCAATATGGTGACCTGCTGGAAGTGGGGGACCCTCAGGTTGTCTGAGGAGGAGTGAACCAGCCCAGGTCAGAAACAGAATAGGTCAAAACTCCCATGCCAATCAGTAGTGGGACTGTACCTGTGAATAGCCACTGCACTGCAGCCTGGGCAACATAGCAAGACCCCATCTCTAGAAAAATAAAACAAAATTAAATTAAATTAAAATTTTAAACTCTTGTATAACAATACCTTCCCTGAAGATATTGTTTTACTTATAAGAGCTGGCAACATAAATCCTTGACCTTTCAACACAGAGTTCCTGTAGTTTTCCAAGATATTTTAGATGGGTGCCCTTCGAATGTTAATGTACATTGGATTCTCCTGCAGATCCTGTTAAATGCAGATTTCAATTCAGGAATTCTGGGGTGGGGCCTAAGATTCTGTATTTCTTAAAGGCACACAGAGTATGGCCAATGCTACTCGTTCTTAGACCTCACTTTGAGTGGCAAGATTTATATCATCTCATTTTTTTCTATAATGCCCCTGAAACGCTTCAATGGAGTCATGAAAATTATTTTCATTGTTGCAATTTGCACTTTACAATCAGGCTACTTAAAGAACCCAGTCTGGCCAATGATTTCACCTCCTCTTAGCTTCGAAGGCAGGGTAGGAGTTCTCTGGCCAATGCGTGTTCTGCTGCAGATGGTGCCACATGGGGCCCTATCTGAGACTGGCGGAGGCCCGGTGACAGGGACACACTGGTTGGAGCATTGCTGTGTGGATCTTTAATGAATCAAGGATCTGGTTACTGTTTGAAAGAATGTCTTGAATGGGTTTGTCAGAAGAGCCAAGGAGCCTCTGTTTGGGACGGTTCTCAAATGTCATCATTGTAGCACGAGGCAGGAACAGTGTGAATGGTTTCTTTTCAGTGGAAGAGAAAGGGCGAGGGGCTCGAAGCAGTGGCAGCCACTGGGCTAATCCTTCAGCTGAATGTGCCCAGCTCTCCTGAGCTCATCCTCCCCACAGGTGCGAACTGCAAGGGGAGGCTAGAGGGTCCAGCCTGCAGAAGGGACTGTGGAACCCGAGACCGAGGAGCTGATGTTCAGTCAAGAAAAGGACTCGAAAGTCAGTGCTCAAACTGCTGGCAGAGAACATCAGCAAAGGAAAAACAGCAGCCAGGAGCATTCTTAGACATTGTTAGAAATCAAGGCATGTGTGGCTGATGATCTCAGAGGCCATCTCGTCCCGTCCTTCTGTTTGCAGACAAAGACACCAACATCTGGGAAGTCGGGTGGCTCGCTCAAGGTCATGGTATTAGGTGGGGCTTTTAGCTGGCTTTTGAACTCATGGTCCTGAGCTCTCTGCAGTTGAACACATTTGTTGTTTCTTGCATTAATTAACTCTAACTCATGAAATTAGTTATTAAAAAAAATTATTCCCAGGAATTAATTGAAATTCTGTTTCTGAAACTATACGGGCAGTGACCTGGAAAAAAATCAGCAAGAAAGGCCATCGCTGTGTCCCTAGTGGCACTGTGGGTAGCCGCACCATTCGAAGTATGTCTGGATTGTTCACACAAAGACAGGTCTCTCCAACAGAGAATCGATTGTACATCCGTGAGCATATTTAATTCCCACCGCAGCCCATTAAGTAGGTGATAACGTTCCCATTTCACAAATGAGGAAACCGAGACACAGAGTAAGGAAATCGCCGCAGGTCACACATCTGCTGACCTGGGATTCAGAGGCGGGCGCGCCTGCTCCCAAATCCCGTGCCGCCACCCTCTGCCCGGCCGCCCACCCTGCTGCTTCCTCCTCGGTGTGCCAGGAGCACTGACCAGGGGCTCTGGGGGCGGGACTTTGTTCTCTAAAGCTCTGGGGGGCTTGGAGCCTGGCTCCCGGCTGGCGGGAGAAGCAAGACAGCAGGAGGCCAAAGGCAGGCCAAGCCCTGGGACGGTGTCTGCCTGGCGCCCGTGTTCGCTGCACAGTGGTTCCTCTCTGCTGCCGTTTCTGTGAAGGGGTCATTTAAGGTACTTTCCAGCAACTGTTTTAGACTCTTGTTTTGATGAGCTGGAACAGCAGCAGTTACATGGGTGGTGGGAGCCCCTTTTCTCACTTTTCTTTCTCTCTTTCCTCGTCGTGAGCGCAGGGGCGATAAGTCACCCACACAACGGCTAAAGAGGGAGGCAGGTCTGGGCAGTACCCGGGCTGTGCCACCGTTTCTGCGTAGTAACTACTCAAGGCTCCCTGCCTGTGACAAAATGGGTTGGAGCTTCAGGGGAAAGGCAGGTCTCCACCATAACCATGACATCTCTGCCCAACGCTGACCACCTGACTGGATTTCCAGTGGTGTCTGCAGGAAGGCAGTCAGCTACAAAGCACATTTCTATTGAGACAGTTTTCTCCATGTATTAGTAGGTCAAAAACCAAATTAGATGACCCAGATCATAGACCCAGATCATTTTTCCATACGGATACAGAAACCCAGTCCTTCATTGACGGCCAGGCCATGAGGCTGTAGTCCTTAGACAGAGGGTGCTGTGACTCGGAAGTGGCGAGCCGGCAGCCTGCTCCTCTGCAGATGAGGACCTGCAGGGGGAGGGAAAGAGAGAGAGAGGGAGGAGGACAAACTCTGGGTTTGGTTTGCCCTCGCTGGCATGACCAGCTCGTGAGCAGGAAGGGAGAGACTCTAGAAACAGGTTAGAGAAGGAAGGCCGAGACCCATGGCACTCCACGTTTCTGGGCAGAGGACGGGGATTGTCAGGTCCCCAGAGAACTCCAGCCTCCAGTCAGCACCGCATCCAAGGTGGTGCCAGTGGGTGACAGGTGAGCCTAGGGCAGGACTGCTGGTGCCCAGGGCCTGCCCATGGCACACTGGAGTCCCAGTTGTCCCCATGTGCCCCACAAAAGGAACACAGCCACGCTGAGAACACCATCAGCCAGCAGAGACCTCGGGTCGCTTCAGACAGGCTTTAGTGAATCAGACATCAGGATCAGAAGACCGCCCGGCCCCTGACCCCACTGAGGCAGCGCATCCCCCCAAGAAGCCAGATGAGGCCAGATGAGGCCAGGTGAGGCCAGGCGAGGCCAGGCGAGGCCAGCAACACCTCTGCAGGCAGCAGTGTGGGAAGCAGCCCAGCCCGGCCACTTTTCGGCACAGACTGGTGTGTAAATACAGGACACAAAATGGACCTAGTCGTCCCCTCCGCCGTGAGTTTGCCTAAGCCACACATCTCCTCCCTAACTAGGGTGAACAAACATCACCTGTTGTCCTGGCATAATTATTAATAGTGCCCCCTTTCTCGCTCAAACGTGTCCTGGATTGCTCTGACATAAGTGGTTGTAAAATAAATATTATAGAATAAGGTGCATATTATGATTCCACGTAATAATTAGAAAAACTCACCTATGTGTGCAGGGTTCCTTTGTATTAGTAACGTCTGTAGGGAGGGTGCTAGAAGGTTACTGTTAACCATGGGGATCTGGGGATGGGGTGGGGACACGGAAAGTTTGCATTATTTTCACAGGTATTACTTGTTGTACCAGGCACGTGTTTTTAAAAATGAAAAAAAGGTGCCCATTTTGGAGGATGAATTATTATGGTCACTCTATCTGGAACACAGGCGCCACCTCGAAGAGGAGACAGGGAGGGCGAGAAGATCCGAGCGCCTGCGCATCTCTGCTAAAGGGGCTGAATGTTTGTCTTAAACCAGAGCAATTTATATACTGCAAACACTGAGTTTGCCAGATCATCGTAAACACAGTTTCGTTTGATTTTCCTACTGCCCAGTGGGGGCAGGCTCACGAGGAAAGTCAGAGCAGCCAGAGAGGAGCAGGGGAAATATCTTCTGTGCCCACGTGGGACCGGTGGGAGTAGCCCTGTGACCGTGCTACTGTCGAATTCTGACTACTGATTTTGAAAGATTGATTACTCATTTCTTCTAATGGACAGAAAATAGACTGTCTGCCAGAGCATGACCTGTTTTATTTCTCTTTTTAAGGTTTCGCTTTTGGTCCACACTTAGGCCTGTTCCCAGTGCCAGAGCTTTCCGTAGCGCAGGGCTGTGCTGCAGATGGCGACAGGGCGGGGACTCTGCCCCTTCACTCCCAGGACATCGGGCAGGGCTGGTAGCTGCAGCCCCCTGGGCAGTCAGTCCTTTAAAAATAATAATAACAATGGCCTTTGGGTAAATTATTTTTGTAGCACAGGAAAGGACAATTGTGGCGCTGTGCCTCTTGTCCCGCCAGACTCAGGGTTGCAAGGTAGGCAGGGTCACAGCTGGGCAAAGCTCCCTTTGTGCTGCTCCAGCTGCTCAAAGTCCTGGGTCCAGTGTCCTGGCCTTGGGGTTGAGTCTCAGGGTCAGCTCGATGCTGTGGGTGGGGCCCAGGACCTGCACAACATGCGGTCATCCATGTGCTTGGAGAGCAGGGTGCATCCTCCTCCACTGCGTGTCCACAGGACCTGAGCCCTCGCCTGGGCTGACGAGTAGCTCTTTATATCTAGGGCTTTCTGGGCAGGAAGTAGGAAAGGAGCTTCTCAAAATAGCAGGGCGATGCACACTGGTCATGGAAACAAAGACATCCCAGGAATATTCCTCCACCTCCCTTTGCCATCCAAGTGGCTCACTGCCAGTGTCCCCTCTGCCAGGTTCTTGGTGCTCTCCAGGCCCCTGTGGACCGTGGAGGGACAGCCTAGCACTTGGCCAGATCAGTCTGCAGCTTTCCCTCTCACACCACCGAAGCCAGGGATTGCGCCATCCCTGCTCCCCTCGCCTTTGGACAGACAGTAATTCCGCTGATCCAGTAATTCCTGCAGCTCCAAAAACCACCATGAGTGTGGGAGCGCAGTCTTGAGGGGCATCCTCCTGCAGCTAAAGTGGCTTTCCACTGGCCTTTTGTGGCTGGAGAGATGTGCCATCTGCTAGTGTGCCAGGACACAAAAAAAGTTGGGAAGTGCCCAAGAGGATCATTTCACAGCAGATGGGACTGCGTCAGGGCTTACTCTGCACATTAGGGTATCAGGAGAAACATTATTGCACCCAAATCTAAGAGCATTCTGACTCACATTTTCATGATTTCACGGGTAGCAGTTGGGCCTCAGACCCTTCCTCCCACCCTGGAAGACAGTGGCCCACCAAGAATCGGGGAGAGCCGGGGTCCCTAGAAGTCGGCAACTGGGAACCCTCACAATGGTCGACTGCTCCCCACTGTTCTGCATTCCTCTACACAGGAGGAAGATGTACTTGAGATAAGTCACTTAAATTTTAGTATTGGGAGAAGGAAGGGAGAACCGAAAATAGATGCTACATGTGTGCTACACCCTAGGCTCACCTCTCGATTTAATCTTTCAGCTACTCTGTGGTGTCCCATATTTCATCCATCCTGAAACACATTTTTCACCCCATGATTTGACATCTCTGAAATTGAGGACACCTTAAAATCAGCAGCATCTTACCATTATGATTTGCCAAATGGCAGTCATGCCACAGGTGTCATTGCCCCAAAATGCTAAAACATAAAAGTGCCAGCAGCAAAACTTACAGTGACTAGAAGGAAAGTCCCAGAAGTAACAGTATAACACACTTTTAAGCCATAGGAACCAGACGGTTGTGAGGAAGGGGTGGGGAAATGGTGAACCACATGCGTCTAGCACACGGCTGAAGAAAGAGATGAAAGTTGGCTGATTCTACGTAATTGTAGAGTGAGCTTAAGAGCCAGAACTAAAAGTTTTGTTTCCTCAATGGATTATTTTAAAAAATGCTGCATCACCAATGATTTTGATAGCAATGTTAAGAAAAATTATCCAAAACTTGGAAATAAGGTGCGGGGAGGGTGGCACATCCTCTCAATGTCATATAGATCACTTCATTGTCTAATGGAATGCATTTGTGTTCGATTTGCTATCTACTGCTGGGTGAGGATTCACATTTGGTGAAGTTACATGTTAAGATTTCTTTCTGGTAGATGCAAATGATTTTTGTCTAATGGAAAAGATAACCTCAAAGGTATGTTTTTTTGCCCTGTAGGACATTAACTGGCTTCCTTCTAACCTAGCAACCTTAGTCCAACACATTTTTTTCAATGCTCTTGTAACCCTTGCTCCTCTGATTCTCCTCTGAGCCACCTTTACCATCCTGCTAGTAACTTCCCTTACTCATCTTTGACATGCGTTTATTCTAGATTTGCATGAGGGTCTTATTTTTTTCTAACGTTTTGAAAAGCATATACGTCAACAACTAAGTGGAAGAGTGATTCTTTAGCAAATGCTTTTTTTTTAGGTTTGCAAAAAGGTGATCATATAATTAAAATAGAATTAAGTCCAAAAGATAGAGACCCCATCACTGGCTTATTTGAAAAAAAGAAAAAACAGTTAAGTCCAAAAGAAAATTTCCAGAAAATTTAAAATTAAAAGTCTAGTAATAAGAAATGGTTATATTATCATTTAGTTGGCACTGGTACACAAGCAAGTCAAAGAAATGCAAATCCAACTGCAACGGAAAAGTAAGTTAACTACGATCTTAGTGAGGATTGGTAGGGGGAAAGTAATCAAATATCTCAAACCCAGAGGTGTGGATTACTAGACCAGACCATCTGGAGGGCATGGACTTATTGGAATGGTGGCTATAAATTAGTCCCATGTGTGCCACCAGCGTCACAGGCAAGGCTCAATACTGTGGTCCCGATGGCCGGATGAGTAACCTTCGAGCATCATGTGTGGCAGACTTGAGTTGGGCTGACAAAACAGTTTCTGTATAAGCTAAGTGTCTTTTAACACCAGAAGGATTTGGATTAATACATAAATCAAACCCATACTATTTCTATTCTTGTTGTATTTCAGAAGAGTCTGTGTTTATTTGGAATTTAACACACTTAGTGTTATCTTTAACTTGCCCTATTGCAGAATCTAACCAATGAATCTTATGATTCCAATTTAAAATGTTTGCAAGTTATTTACACTGATGATATTAAATTAAAAGGAATAAGATAATTTTTTAAGTTTGGAAACAATATGGAGTCATTTCCACAACCTAACAAATTGCGTTATTTATATGTTTATTTTATACGATTTTAAAAAGTTATCTAAATATTTGGGAAGGCTTTTTCATCAGATATGCTTAAAATGAAATCAGAATAGAATAAATTTATAAATGAAATGTCAATATTGGAGGGCAATCTGTAACAAACTTAATTAGCCCCCTTCAATATTTTAAGTGCATTTTTCCATGTTTTATATTCAGGTTCCTTTTTAAGTATTTTAATTTCTGATTGACAGACTTTCCCAGATAGCAAACATGATCGTTGATAGTGTACTTTACTAATAAATAAAATAATAAGATTTAGATGTTGATCTTAAATCTTAAGGAAGAACTAGCTTATACTTTTAATTTGTTAGCTTCAATAAGTTGAGTACTCATTCTTAAAACCAAATAGTCCTTGAATAATCTTTTCTACACAAACGGACCTCCCCAAATTCACACCTATGCTCCATCCACTTTTGAGTGGAGCAAGCAGAGCCTGGGCCAGCTCATTGTAACTGGCTTTAGGAACAAATTTCAATGACTCTTTTTTTTTTTTTTTCAGTCCTCTTGCTTAACTAATTATTGGACCTTTTGAATTGTTTCCCAGAAATGGTAGATTTTCTGTTTTCTGCAGGGATTCCAAAAAGCCCCTGGGCAGACTTCCTAAAGCCAAGACTCCCCATCCCTCAGTAACCTGCCCCTTGCACTAGACCTTTGTTAATTTCCTCTTGTTAATTTCAACACACCCTGCCAAAATGCTCCTTAGCCCCTTATTAACTTCCCCTCTTTAAAATAAATGCAGGGAATCTTCAGAATCTTCAGAAGTGGAATAGATAGATTTGAGACAGCTTCTCTGGTTCCCCAGAGATGTCTTTAGTATTAAAAAAAAATTATTGTCTTCCTTGGCAATCCTCCTTGTCTCGATAATTGGATCTTTGGGTGAGGAGCAAGTGGACCTAGACTGAAACCCTGAGGTTTCCATAACACCATCACTTAACCTTCCGGAACCTCAGTCCCTTGGTAAAATGAGTGTGTCCTCAATAGTGAGGACTGCTGGGTCCTCAGAAATGGCAGTCGTTGTGTTTAGGATCTCTGCTTGCTCCTCCCTTCCTGATCCTACTTTCCTTTCGGTCCTAAAGATTCAAGCACTTGGTGTCAGTATTGCTCCTGAAGCACAGACACATTCTCGGGGTCAGGCTGTAAATTGTTTACTAAATCCGTTGACAAGTCACCCAGAAAAGCTCTTAATATGTTTGCAGGCTTAACCGCAGAAGCAAAGCCAATCGTTCCGCAGATCTCCCAGGCTGGTGGGCAGGTTCCACCGGTTCTTCGGCCTGGCCTGGCGAGTCTGCTGGTCTGGCTGGCCAGGCTGGCACCTGCTCTGAGCATCCTGTCTGGGAAGGGTCCACTCGTAAAACGAACAAGGGACTTTACTTTGTTCCTCCCCTTCAGGGCCAGTAAGATCTTCATGCAGGTATAAAAGCAGGAAGGGGAAAAGGTGTTTAAACACAATAGGAAACAAATAAACAAATGAAATAATGATTTGAACTCATAGGCTCACGGGTTCTGGAATCGTTCTTGACACTTGACCTTTGCATCAGAAATACTTCTTCCTTGTTTCCCCCTCCTTTTATTCTTCCTCTTCTCATCCTCAGACTCATGCAGGGATTTGGATTTGTTGGTTGGTTGGTTTAGTTGCTTATTTTAATTTTTTTACAGCTGCCTAGTGCTTGGGCGCCTGATTATTTTCCACCTGGGTTTACAAATTGCACTCTGCCCCGCCCCTCACCCTGCTGGGAGTGGCACAAATTCACTCACGTCCAGGTGTTGCTTGCTGGACAGAAAGAAACAAACAGCACCGTCACTTGTAAACGCAGAAATCTCTCTCTCCCCCTCTTTCTCCACCCACCCCCTTTTCTGTTCTCTCTCCTTTCTCTGTTCCTTTTCCATAAGGTGAAATCTATTCCATCGAAGGGCTGCTCTTTGACTAAATCTACCACTTAGTTTTCTAACATTCATTCTTGATTTTCCAGGGGGACGCTTGCCATTTTGTGTAACATTTCTTGTGATTTAATGAATACGGACCTGTCCATATGTCAAAGGAAAGGGCATTAGCCGCCCAGCCTTGCTCTGAGAACGTGGTGCAGGGCTTTGTACTCCACGGAGGGACACAGAGTTGGGCCTGGAGTGCACATCACTGGCCCGCAGACCAGAGGGGCTCTGCAAGGAGAGGACCAGACCTCCTCCAGACTGGCTGCGACCAGCAAAGGATCAGACTTGGTGGTCACAGCTGGGCTGACTCCAGAAGGCTCCAGAACGAGGAGCAGTGAAGACCGGATTCACTGACGGTAGTGTCATTAATACTTTCACTCCATCCCGGAGCCACTGCCCAGCTGGGCTTTCCTCTTCCTCAGTTTCTCTGGCCCTCGGTTATTCCATTGCCTCCATGCAATCATTATGTCAATCATCAGTATTGCTGACTTTGGTATTACTGAACCTTTAAAAAGCCTTTTGGCCAGCATGCTGGGATTTTGGAATCTGACATCTCCGCGTTGGGCCCTTGGGTTGACAGGTATTTGATGATGTACACTTTGGTGATCTGCTTTTTTCCCTTGACAATTGCTGCAAACACTCCCTTTCTGTTATGCAGTAGACTTGTAAATATTATCTTGATGATTATGTTGTATCTCATAATCCATCATGAGATCTCCCATAATATATTTGATTAATTCCTTGTAGTTGGACAATTAGGCTATTGCCAAATGTTCACTACACCAAATAATGCCTTGCTAAGTATTACAGTATCAAAATCATTGCAGTCATTCTTTTAAACATTTTTAAATTACACATATTACAAACATACTATGTTCTTGGTAAAAACTTACTTAAAGCATAACAGATAAGACCAAAGTCCTCATTAACCAGCTTCAATCTAGTTGCTGTTGCTGGTGTAGAGATAACTGCGTTACTGGTTCATGTATATCCTTTTTTTAACTTGTGTACATATTTTCAGGTATCTAAATAATGTATATGTGCTGACTAGCTTTTATTTGTGAGGCCGCGAGCGGTGCACAGATGTTAACGGGCTGTGCATTTGCTTGGCGGTGTATCTTGGAGATGTTTCCATGTCAGCACACGAGAGCTGCATCCTTCTCTGCAAGTGCTGCGTGGGATTCTGTAATAAGGATAATCTGCTGTTTATCAAGCTACTTCCCTAGCGCTGGGTACTTGGGTCGTTTTTAGCTTTTTGCTAAGATAGACAATGCTGCATTAGATCTTCTGCTTGTACATATGTACAAATGTTTCTCTGGGGAGATTCAGAGAAGTGAAATTGTTGGGTTGTGAAGGAGGCACATTTTTTATTTTAACAGATGCTGCCAAATTGCCCACCAGAGTGGCTGCAAACTAACATTCCCACCAGAGAGCAAAGGAGGGTGCGTGTGTCACCGTAACCTCACCCACACTTTATATGATCAAACTTTTGATTTGGGCTGTTTTGATTAAAAATGGAGTCTTGTGCTTTATTTGCATTTCCTTGATTTCTGGTGAGGTTAAGCATCTTTTCAGGTTTATTGGTCATATGTTCTTAATCATCTAGTGAAAGTTTAGTTGCTGGGTCAAAGGGTGTGCGATATATGTGCAGTATTCTCCCCTTACCCATGTTAGATACGTTCCAAGACCCCTAGTGCATGCCTGAAATCACAGATAGTACAGAACTCTCTCTCTATTTTTTCCTATACTACACATATACTTATGATAAAGTTTAATTTATAAATTAGGCACAGTAAGAGATTAATAACAATAAATAATAAAACAGAACAGTTATGACATATACTGAAATAAAAGTTATGTAAATGTGGTCTCTCTCTCTCTCTCTGTCAAAATATTGTATGTAATATTTCTGAACTGCAGTTGACTGTGGGTAACTGAAACCATAAAAATGAAACTGCAGATACGGGGGGACCACTCTAGGTCTGTGTGTGTGTGTGGCTGTCTGTCTATGTATGTATCTACATCTCTTTAAAGGTTGTAATTGTTTTCCAAAATGCCCTTCTGTATTATTGAACCAATTCATAATCTTACCATAGAATATATAAACTCTATTTTCTTATACTATCTATAGCGGTGAGTTTTACATTTGTTTTTGATGTTTCTTTTTCTTTTTGAAGTCGATGATGTGAAGAATTGAGACCTCATCAGTAGCTAGAAAAATTCACTGGAGAAGGAAATGCAAACCTAGAGAGGGCTGGGCATGGTGGCTTATGCCTGTAATCCTAGCACTCTGGGAGGCAGGAGCATCACTTGAGTTCAGGAGTTTGAGACCAGCCTGAGCAAGAGCAAGACTCATCTCTACAGAAATAGAAAAGTTAGTTAGGCATTGTGGTGGACGCCTGTAGTCCCAGCTACTCGGGAGACTGAGGCAGGAGGATCAATCACTTGAGCCCAGGAGATGGAGGTTGCAATAAGCTATGATGACACCACTGCACTCTACCCAGGGCAACAGAGCAAGATTCTGTCTAAAAAAAAAAAAAAAAAGAAAGAAAGAAAAGAAAAGAAAAAGAAAAGCTAGAGGAAAAATTCAAAGACTGAGGAATACTGAGGAAAAGACGTGAGGATACACCCAGGATAGCCAATATGTGAATACAGACCTACCATGTCTTACATGAAACCGTGGAGGCCAAGACACTTTTGGAATTTAGATTCTTTTCCAGTTTTTAGAAATTGTATTGTATATTGTATATATTACATACTGTATATACTACAGAACATCCCCAGGAGGATAAGGGATATATCCTGAAATCAAACATTTTAGTTTTTCAGCGGCAAAACATATAAATAGTCACACAAATATTTTTAAGGGCTAAAAATAGCTTCAGATCAGTTCAGGTTATGTCTTTCCACCAAAGGTGTTTGTTGGAAATTTATTTTTTAAAAAAACAACAAAATAAAAACCAAAAGCCAAAAAACTTCAGGCAAGAGATTGTGAGCCTATATTAGGATTTATAATAAAAAGGAAAAGAAGTAGAAGGACATTATCTCTGCTTTGAAGAAAGGCTGAATCTATAGTTTTAAACAGTTTCAAATATTCCATGCTGGGGTGATCCTAGTTTTTAAAAATTCTGAATTCCAAGGACAGAAAAAAAAATGAAAAACTTCTGAACATTTAGAACAAGTTACATACAAAGGGAAAAATTCGCTGACATTTGACTTCTTTTCTGCAATACTGAGCACTGGAAGGAATAATAAGAAACATTATAGAACACTGAAAGAACAGGACTACATCCCAAGAATCTTATATGCAGCCAAGATACCATTCTGTGTGACAGTGAAAGAAGGGTATTTGCAGATATGCAAGGACTCAGAAACTACAGCACATAGAGGTGACAGCTAGGGATGTAACTGGGACACGACTTGACTGAAAACTCAATTCGCCAAGACATCCACTCACGAACAGGACGAAGTAACAGGAACTAGATTTATCCTTCTGCTTGAAACAGCTAAAAAAAAAACTGGACAAAATATATATAATGATGGCTTTCCAATATTGAATATAAGCATCATAGGCAAGTAGTGCTTCCTGAGAGAGGTGAGTCATGTGCTTGACCCAGTTTAGGGCCAGGAGGAAGTAAGCATCCAAGGCGGAACACAGGGACAGGGGATCTGGCTGTCTCTGCGAGTTGAGCAGTGACGGGGTCCAGGGAGACCCAGGCAGGTGGAGTTTGCAGGGCAGAGTACGAAACAGGAAGAGCTGCACAAAGAGAACATCAAAGGTCTGCAGAGGGTCACCCTTGAGACCTTGGCTGAATACTGATCAGAGCACACCCATGAGGAAATAAACCATCCAGGGCTGGAGAAAGAACTGCCTCAAAGGAGCAAAGGGAGCCAGGGGCCAGAGTAGTTTGTATTCCAACCAGCCAAGCTTGGAAAACCTCATCCTTCGTAGAGTATTTAGAAGGGTTTAGCTTTAGTGTTGGGGAAGAATTATCCCTGGACTAAAAGCTGTTCCATTCCCCTTGAAAAAGCTTAAATCAAGACTCAAAAAGATCAACTGTTTCCTAGTAATTTAATTGCATCCAAGAACAAAGCTCAAGGGTATTTATAAGAATATAAATATATCCAGCATCCAACAAGAAAAATTCACGATGTCTGGCACCAAACAAAAAATTACC